>JAOTQJ010084855.1:0-12368 GCA_025642045.1 Solanum sejunctum
GAGGGAGGGGGATGGGTGGTTATATAAGTAAAAAGAATTACGTAATGAAATAAAAAAATAGATGATTTTCTTTTTTCTTTTTTTATAATTTATATTTTATTTTTTTATTTATATGTCAAATGTGATCTTTTAATTTGTCATTTTGTCATGCCAACGTCATGTCATCACAATTGAATTATACACACTTTATATTTTTTGTCAAATAAATATTTTATTTTTAATAGGTACATATTTTGAATAATTTAAGTGTTTAATAGAAATTAGTTTTAGTTAAAACGTCTAAGTGAAAAATATGGACAAATTTATTAATGAGTTAAACCTAAAAAAAAAAAAATGTTGTAATGTTCCTAAAAGGTGGCATGTTACTTGATAGAGAAACTTGGTGAAAAAAGAAAAGGAAGGGAAAAAAGACTTTTAGGATGTCATCAAAATTTAATTTAAAGTGATATTTTATATTTAAATTAAAAAAGAAGAAGTAAGCACTCTCGCGATTTATTTGTTAAATATTTTTTAATTAAATATTATTTATTATTTTTGAAAAATTAAATTAGAATATTTTTTCTATTATATTCTTAATTTATTAACATTAAATTAATATGTTTAAAAAAATGTGAATCGCGTGAAAGGAGTAAGTATGACGCAAATATCTTGATGTTGCGTCTTTCCTTTTTCGATGGTACATCTTCTCTTAGGCTAAAGAAAAAATTTTCTTTGTGAGGCTGGGTAGAAAAAATTTTTGGTCTTTTAAGTTATTTGCTCTTTTCTTTGAACAGATTCATCACTCTTCCGTTGGAGTTTCATAATATCTTGAATAAGTTTTTTTCTAAATTTTTTTTTATTTATTCAAATATGCAGAATCAGAGGTTAGTAAGACCTTTGAGTAGGAGTCTTGTGGATCACTTCATATATGAATCCCCTCTGTTTTTTCTCATGGAACTTAATTTTGAAAGTAGTTATTGCTTGGACTAAATATCTACAACACTCATTCTTAATGTCTGTACTGTGGCCTTGTGGAAAATTTTGGGTGGTTGTATCAAATTGCATGTGGTTCTCAGGTTTCTTATTTCTGTGCCTTGTTTATTTGAATAATGAGTTGTCTTACTGCTGGTTTGACTATATAAATCTCACTTTGAATAATTCATTCTTTGACGGTAAACTCTTGTTACTATGATGTAATATGAGATTTTTAATTCAGAATAAAGGGGTTTGCTTTGCCCATTACGAATGTCAATTTTCTTCCCATTTGAATATGCTGATTGTAAAAGGATGAAATCTTGGCTTACTCTTCTTATATCTATGCCCTTTCATTTTACTTTTTCATCATGCATCGATTTCTCCAAATCTCCAGCGGTATTCTTCCCTCTCGCTATATACCCTTGTCTTTATGGGTTCTTCTTTAACTTGTTATTTATTTATAGATCATTACACCAAACTTTATGGACTTCGACCTAGGTGGATCTTTCATCGACTCAATGTATGATTAAATTGATCAATACCCAATTTACATGAAACCCCTTTTCTTTTGTTGGAGAAATTTGACGATTCTTACATTAGTGTTTGGAATCTTCACTATAGTGGCCAGGAAATATAGTCTAAAAGCAAAGGGAATGTCTGTCATTTGACTGATGCTTTCTTTGGAATATCTTCATGGAGCTTGGTATGCTCTGTTGTTATTTCAAAAGTTGAAAGTATTTTGTGTTTTTCAATTATGGGGTTACTAACTCTTTGTTTTGGCTGTAGTATATTGTTTATATCTTCAACTAATTATATCATAGTAAAGGTTGATAGGATACAACTTTTTTTCTTCTTTAGTTGCTTTCTTATTTTTGTTTATCTTTGCAGTCCTTTTGTAAGAATATGCCATGAAATTTTGAAGTAGATTGTGCGCAATCTTATCTTTTCTATTCAATAGTGGGCATGGTCACACCATTGTGAGTGACATGGTTTATTATGTCTGTGACTTAAAGAATGACATGTTTGGTTTAGCTTTTCTCGAGGGTTAGCCAATTATTATAGCTTATCTTGATACGAAAAATGTAAGATGCTTATGCCACTGCTTTTATATTGAATATATAAGGCTAAATTAAGGTTTTCACAATGATGAAGATGTTTATGTTATTTGGAGTGCTATATAGGTTTATTCAGTGATCTTGTCTCTTTCCCTCTTTAATGGGTAAAAGTCATTCTTGCAGATGTATTTTCTATATCGTGTATGTGATTATTGTTCGCATTGTTATTCTAGGCTTATATTCATGCTTTTAGTCACGGACTTGGTCGTGATTCCAATACATAGTGCAGCCTAGTAAACTTTTACCGCTCAAGTTGCTAGTCAGCCTAACTCCTGATGCTTAGCAGAACTTGGAAAGGCTAAGCTAAGAAACTTTACGAAGGAACTTGAAACTTTGGAGGAACAAAGAAAGAACTTTATATTAGAACTCTTGAAAGCTTTACAATGATTGATTGCTTGTTTTCGGGATACCTAACAAATGAAATGATCCTCCTATTTATACTACCTCCTAGGGGCCAAGGTGTAAGTAATATTTACACAAGAAGTCCCTATATATTTACATGTTAGTCCCTCTTTAGATTCTTCCACCCAATTCTAGAGAGACCTAAAGACTACAAGACTATTCTACACTAGTCTTGAATATTTCAGAAGCTTTCAGACCCTTCTTGCAAGCTCTACATGTTTCTAAGGCATATTTGGGGCAGAATTTGAGCGGTTCGTCATATTCTCCCCCACTCAATCTGGCGACGTCCTCGGTGCTTTCTCCTTGTAGGCTCGAATCAGATACTGGTAGTCCCACAATGTTAGCTCATGTTCCCAGCTCGTCTCACTGTCGAGAGACCCTTTCCACTTTTAAAAAGTACTCAGTATAACTAGGATGAGTCCCACGTTTAGGAACGACTCGATGCACAAGAATTTCTTCCACTTCTCGCCTCGGCACCATTGTGATGGCTGTTGGTGCTCTTTTTGATTCACCCCGGCTTGGATCATCCTCATCCTGATGGTACGGCTTCAATAGACTCATATGAAAAACATGATGCATTTCCAAGTTTGAGGGTAGGGTCAAGCGGTAGGCTAGCTTACCAATACATTACTCCACGAGAAATGGCCCCTCGTAGCACCTTACTAGCTCCTTGTGCACCTTGAACAACCGTCAGCTCTGATGAGGAAGGAGCTTCACCATGACTAAGTCTCCTTCCTCAAACTCCAAATGTCTTCTCTTAGCATTAACCCATTTTTTAATTTTCTGAGCCGCCTTTGATAAGTATTCTTTTGCCAAGTTTGTCTTCTTGTGCCATCCCTTGGCAAACTTGTAGGCTGAAGGATTAGGCCCTTTGTAACCAATGGCCATAATTTGTGGCGTCATTGGTTGTTGTCCCATTGCCAGCTGGAATGGACTCGCCCCAGTTGATTCACTCTTCTGCAAGTTATAAGAAAACTAGGCGATGTCAAGTAGCTTAGCCCAATCCTTCTGATTGGCGCTGATATAGTGCCTCAAGTATAGCTCCAGCAAAGCATTCACCCTCTCCGTCTGGCTATCCGTCTGTGGGTGAAAGCTTATGGAAAAGTTGAGCTCAGACACCAATATTTTGAAGAGCTCCATCCAAAATCTACCCGTGAAATGAGTGTCCTGGTGGCTGACTATGGTCTTCGGGATGCCCTAATATTTCACCATATGTTTGAAGAATAGTCGGGCAGCATCCTCAACATTAAACTTGGTCGGGATTGGGATGAATACTCTGCTGAATCGGTCCACGATGATCATAATATTGTTGTAGCCCTCTAATTTTGGCAGACATGTGATAAAGTCTATAGAAATACTCTCTCGATGGTTTCTCCGCAATGGGCAATGGCTCCACTAGACCGGCTGCAGGACGTTGTTCCACCTTGTCTTGCTGGCACACAAGACAAGTCTTTATATAGAGCTCCACATTATCCCTCATTTGGGGCCAGTAGTAAGCTCACTTGATGAGCGCCATGGTCCTTCGAACTCCTGGGTGACATGCCCACCTTGAGTCATGACATTCTTTGATGATTTCCTTCCTTAAGCCTCCCCATTTAGCCACATACACCAAGTTTCCCTTGGTGAAGAGCACCCCATCCTCAAGCCAGAACTGGCGCATCTTCCCCTGACTTGCTAGGCCCAATAAATTCTTGGCTTGCGAGTCCTGCTCCCACCCCTCCTTTATATGAACGACCATCTGGAAACTTGGGCTGGTAATGGAGGCAAGTTTGTCCTTCCTGCTTGGGGAGTTTGCCACGACGTTCCCCTTTACTGGCTTGTACTCTATCATGAAATCGAACTCCGCTAAGAAGGCCTACCACCTGACCTGTTTAGGTGTCAGCTTCTTCTGCTTAAGGAAGTAACGTGTGGCAACATTATCTGTTTTCATGACGAACTTGGTGCCCTACAGATAATGTCTCCACGCCCGTAGGCAATGTACTACAGCGGTCATCTCCTTCTCTTGGACCGTGTAGCGCTTCTCCATATCATTTAGCTTACGACTCTCGTAAGTCACTGGATGCCCTTCTTGCATAAGGATGCCTCCCAAGGCAAAGTCAGAATTGTCCGTTTGCACCTCGTAAGGTTTGGTGTGGTCGGGCAAGACTAACACCAGCTCTTTGACCACGACTTCTTTCACTGCCTCAAACGCTGCTTGACACTTCTCCTCCCACCTCCAAGTTCGGTTCTTCTTCAGTAAATCTGTGAGGGGAGCGACTATAGCAGAATAGCCTTTGATGAACTTTTGGTAGTAATTTGCCAATCCAAGGAAGTATCAAAGTTCTGGTACCTTCTTTGGTGGCTCCCATTCTTGTATAGCGCGGACCTTGGACTTGTCTATTCGAAGTTTACCTTCTCCAACGATATGTGCCAAAAAGGAGACTTCTGATTGAGCAAAGACGCACTTCTCTTTCTTGACGAACAACTCGTTCTCTTATAGTACTTGGAAGACTTGTCTCAAATGATTTACATGATCCTTCAAAGTGTTGCTGTATATGACAATGTCGTCCAAGTACACCACCACGAACTTGTCCAAGAACGATTGTAGGACATGGTTCATGAGGGTATAGAATGTCGCTGGCGCATTCATGAGTTCGAAAGGCATGACCAAAAATTTGTACAAATCGTACCTCATGACGCAAGTAGTCTTCGGTTTATCTCCCTCGGCAATCCTGACCTGGTAGTACCCTGACCGCAGATCTAACTTGGTAAACCATCGTTCTTGGACAAGTTGATCAAAGAGATCAGCAATAAGTGGGATCAGGTATTTGTTCTTCACCGTGATCTTGTTGAGCGCCCGGTAGTCGATGCACAACTGGAGTGATCCGTCATACTTCCTCTGGAATAATACCGAGGCTCCATAGGGTGCTTTTGATGGACGAATGTAGCCCATGTCCATCAACTCCTTCAATTGCCTCCATAATTCCTCAAGCTTCAGAGGCACCATGTGGTATGGCACTACCGCAGGCGAGGTGGCACCTGGTTCCAACTCTATCTTGTAGTCCACCTCCCTCTTTGATGGCAACCTTTGTGACAGCTCGGGAAGCATCATGTCTTTGAACTCCTCCAACACGTGCTGGACTCCTTGGGGTAGGGCTGTCGGTTGGAGGAACAACAACTTCTTCTTTCAAGGCTATAAGGTATGTTGGCTCCTCCTTCTTCACTCCCTTGGTGAGTTGCATGGCTGAAATCTGCTTCTCTTGGAGTCAGGTTTCTCCTTCTAGCAGGATTAGGTGAGTGTTACCCTCTTCCAAAATAAACAACGAGTTTGTGAAGGGAATTGGAATGACCTTGACTTGGTCCATCAATACCCAAGACAAGTGGATAATCGTCCATGGTTATAATGGAGAAGTTTATGTGGCTGGTCCAATTGCCTAAGCTAACCTTTACGTTCCTTGCAACCCCAAAGGTCTCTGTTGGTGCAGAATTGACTCCTTTGAGCCAACAACGTCCCTTCTCGAACTGGATGCCCATCTTCTTGGCCTCTTGAAAGGTGAGGAAGTTGCTATCGGCTCAAGTGTTAACTAATGCCTTCACGGTGTGTCCTCCAATCTTGGCTTCAGTGAATAACCTCCCCTTCTTCTCATCCTTAGTCACCTCCACCTTTGCCTTAAGTGAACTGAGGAGTCGTAGGGCCCCCATTTTTGCCTCCTCCTACTCGCGTTCCTTAATCAAGTCCAAGAGTTTGCTTTTCTTGGGGCATTCTCTCGCCTTGTGTGGCCCCTCACAAAAGAATCAACTAATTGGGGGTCTGGCCTTGGCCTTGTGCTCCTTGAGTCCCTTTGCTCTTTTCGTTGCCTCCTTGCCTCGATGTGGGTCTCCTCCACTCTTTCCCTTGCTGCCCTTATCCTTGGGTTTAGGTTTTTGCACTTTCCTAAACTCAATAAAGGACTCGGTAATGAAGATAACAGTGGTCAAGTCTTGAGCTCCTCGTCGTTGAATTTCAAGCCTAGCCCACTGTTGCAACCCATTTATAAAGGCAAAGAAAGCTTCCTTATCAGGGTAGTCGGGGATCTCAAGAAGTACCTCAGTGAACTCCTTTATGTACTCCTAAATGCTTCCTTTATGCTACAGTCGCCTCAGCTTCCCACGTGCCTCTTCTTCCACGTTGCTGGGGTATAACTGTTTTTTGAGTTCTGCCCTGAATTCTGCCCATGTGCCAATAGAGCAAGTGCCTCTTTCTATGTCCCCCTGTCTCCTCCTCCACCATACCATCGCGGTGTCTTCGAGGTAGAGACTGGTTGTCCACCTTTAGGGCTTCGTCGATCATGGCGAGCACTCTAAAGTATTACTCTATGCTCCAGATAAAATTATCTAGCTCCTTCGCATTCCTTGATGCTTTGAAAGACTTGGGTCGCGGAACATCTAACTTGGAAGGGGTAGTCCTTACCTCGGACGTACTCACAGTCCCATGGGCAAAAGCCCTTTTGCATAGGCTAAGCTCCTCTTCCGTTCTCTCCAGCTTGAGCAAAAGCCTCCCTAACTCTTCCCGCATCGAAGAAATCTCTGCCTTATACATCTCTTCCATAGCCTTCACACTGTCGAGACATTGGGCCAGGACTTGGTTCATGGCAGATTGCATCTTCTCCCGCAATCCGTCTACGCCTTGTTCGACCTCCTCGAACTTCTCCTGCTCGTCGGCTATTGCCAACTCCCCCTTGGCTAGCCGTGTCTCAAACTCCACCATGGCCTCCTTGGAACGAGACCTTTGGCCCCTGGATTTCTCCTTGCCAACTTGGGTGAAGTCGCTTGAATCTTCCATCTCCCTCGATGTTCCGATGGTCTTCGAACCTTGAGCTCTGATACCAACTGTCACGGACTTAGTCGTGATTCCAACGCACTGTGCGGTCTAGCAAAATTTTACCGTTCAAGTTGCTAGTCAGCCTAACTCCCGATGCTTAGCAGAACTTGGAAATACTAAGCTAAGAAACTTTACGAAGGAATTTGGAACTTTGGAGGAACAAAGAAAGAACTTTGTGTTAGAAACTCTTGAAAGCTTTACAATGCTTGATTGCTTGTTTTCTGAATGCCTAACAAATGAAATGACCCTCCTATTTATACTACTTCCTAAGGGCCAAGGTGTAAATAATATTTACATAAGAAGTCCCTACATATTTATATGTTAGTCCCTCTCTAGATTCTTCCATCTAATTCTAGAGAGGCCTAAAGACTACAAGACTGTTCTACACTAGTTCTGAATATTCTGGAAGCTTTCAGCCCCTTCTTGTAAGCTTTACACGTTTCTAAGGCATATTTAGGGTAGAATTTGAGTGGCTCGTTATTTGAAAAGCAAAGGGAATGTCTATCGTTTGACTGATTGCTTTCTTTGGCATATCTTCATGGAGCTTGGTATGCTCTGTTGTTATTTCAAAAGTTGAAAGTATTTTGTGTTTTTCAATTATGGGGTTACTAACTCTTTGTTTTGGTTGCAGTATATTATTTATATCTTCAGTTAATTATATCCTAGTAAAGGTCGATAGGATACAACTTTTCTTTAGTTGCTTTCTTATTTTTGTTTATCTTTGCAATCTTATCTTTTCTATTCTAATAGTGAGCATGGTCACACCATTGTGAGTGACATGGTTTATTTTGTCTAAGACTTAAAGAATGACATGTTTGGTTTAGCCAACTATTATATAGCTTATCTTGATACGGAAAATGTAAGGCACTACTTTTATGTTATTTGGAGTGCTGTATAGGTTTATTCTCTTTAATGGGTAAAAGTCATTCTTGCAGATGTATCAACATCATCATCAACATATCTCAATGTCTCAAAAGGCTTCCGCTCATTGCAGGATGAGAGGGGGTCGAATGTACGCAGCCTAATCCGTATGTTTAAAAACATAAAGCGACTGTTTTCAGATGACTCATGAGGAGCATCGAAAGTTGCATTGACTAACTGCTACTTCACAAATGAAAGAAGCGCAGACAGTTTAAGGAGCCATTTTGCTTTATTCTATTATACTCCAAAGTCAAAAAATAATCAATCTTGCAGATGTATTTTCTATATATTGTTCGCATTGTTATTCATGCTTCTGTATCGGGAGAACAGAATTTATGTTTCTGCTTTGGATCTTTAATCTTATATTCCTCATATGTAACCGTGTTTATCCATTTTCCCTTTTTGTAGGCTGCATTCTGTTGTCTGACACAGTTTGTTATTCAAGCAAATATTTTCATGTCTGTGTTGTAGGACTATTAGGTGGCACATCTGCTTCAACTTGCCTTTTAATGAGAACTCAACTTGGTTGAGTCCTTGACTCTTATTTAAAATATAATTCACTACTGAAATTTTAGTTGTTTCATAAATTATGATGAAACAAACATATATATGTTCAAGTAAATTTTTATTAAAAAAATCATAAAGCATAATTTTAATTAACATTTTAAGACCTTTAAAAAGTATTTAAAATATATAATAAATATAGTTATTAAAAATAATTAAATATAATGTGTAGGAAATATAAAAAAAGTGTAATACGTATAGGAGCTTCTAGAATTTATTCTTACAATTTTATTAAATTTATATATAATATGTATATAGTGTGAAATTTAAATATCAAATAAAATTTAAATAAGAATATTATATACTACTCCCTCTGTTTCATATTAACTAAATTTATGAGGTAATGCACACATATTAAGAAAAATATTCAAAGATAAACTTTATATCATAATTTTCACTATTGTCCTTTATAAAATCATAAATATATGATGTAATTATTTCTTAGACAATATAAAAGTTCAATAAATAAAAGGGCAAATATGAAAAAAGTTTTAAATATTTATCTTAAATTTTAAAAAATTTAACTATTTTAAACCTTAAAAAAACTTTCAAAAATTGAATTATTTTAAGATGAAGGAAGTACTAAACTTGTACATCTTATATATATATCACTTATACTTGATAGATATAAATAGTTGTATTTTTATTATATTTATTATTTTATTAAATAACTATAATAATATATATATATTATATTAAAAGCTGTGTCAATGTAATGCATAGAAATGGACAAAAGTTGGATTTTTTCTAGGTCATTGATACGTGTGAACTTTCATTTCCCTGTGGCTTGAACTTTCATTAATATCTAATGCTAACCCCTATTACCGGAAAAAAAAAGACAATTCATTTCCCTTTTTGGTATTCCTGGCGGTTATTTTTCATTTTTTTAATAAATTATGAGAAAAGAAATAACATATATTATATTGAATTAAATTTTCATTAAAAAATCATAATAAATTTTAATTAACATTTAAGATTTTTAAAAAATATTTAAAATATATAATAAATATATTTATTAAAAATAATTAAACATAATGTGTAGAAAATATAAAAAAGTTGCACTTTTCTAGATGCATTGATAAGATAACTTACTTTACATTTCTACTTGCTTCTTTCTTTTAAATATAAAAAGCATAAAATAAAAATAAAAATAAAAATATTATATTCCATTAAATTTATACTTATATTCAATAAATATCAAGTGATCTCATTTTTATTATATTTATTATTTTATTAAGTAAATAAAATAACATATACATATATTAAAGTTGTGCCAATGTAATTCATAGGAAATGACAAAAATTGGATTTTTCTAGGTGTCTTGATAGTGGCACACCTGTGAACTTTCATTACTATTTAATACTAACCCCAATTATCGAAAAATATAAGACAATTCATTTTCTTTTTTGGATATTCGTAATGGTCATTTTTTTTCCCATACATTATAATAAAAAAATAATATATATTATGTTAAATTAGATTTTCATAAAAAATTATATGTATAATTTTTAATTAATAATTTAAGACTTCTAAAAAGTATTTAAAATGTATAATAAATATATTTATTAAAAAGTAATTAGACATAATATATAGAAAATATAAAAAGTTGCACAGATGCATTGTTAAGATAACTCACTTTACAATTCTGATAGAGATATTGCTGGTATGATTATTGCTGATTTTACTGGTCAACTTTGTGGCTGATGGAATAATTTTTTGAATGCTGAACAAAAACTTACGATTTTAAATACAACTAGTATTCATAAAATTAAAGGCCAATTAGCTTATCAAACTGCTTTTACCTCTCAAGATCAAGGCCAAGCTGTTTATACTTTAATTACCACTATGGTTGAACATTTTTGTGGTAGATGGACTGATGATGCTGAGACTATTAGAACTACTTTACAAAATTTATGTTGTAGACAGATATCTGATTTTCGATGGTACAAAGATGTGTTTTTAAGTCGTGTTATGGAATTAAGTGATTGTAGTCCAGAACATTGGAAGTCTAAATTTATTGATGGATTACCTTCTATTTTTGCTGAACGTGTTAGGAAAAATGTAAGAGGTTCTAACCCAAAAATTCCTTATAAGACTCTCACTTATGGTAAGATTATTAGTGCTTGTACACAGGAAGGTTTGGTTGTGTGCAATGATATTAAAATGAATTATCATATTAAGAAACATAGATTAAATGAGAGAAAACAACTAGGTGAATTTTGTCACCAATTTGCTTTTGAGATTCCGGGTATGTCTAGAAAGAAAAAGATTTCTAAACAAAAAGATAAGTTTGATTATAAAAAACGTAGGTATAAGAAAAACCGATTTAAGTCTAAGGATAAGGAGGATAGAAAAGATTATAAGAAAAAAGGTAAAAATAATTATAAAAAAATGAATTAGGTGTCATAAATGTGAAAAATTTGGACATTATGCTAATGAATGTAAGACTCAGGAAAAGATTAAACTGTTAGATTTAGACGATAAGACTAAAGATTTATTATGTAAGATTTTATTAAACTCCGATTCTGATATGTCTGATTCTGAATTATCTGCTCCTGTTTCTGAGTATTCCAGTTCTGAAGAAAATGTGCGAATTTTAGAAAATGAAGAATTATATTCTGATTCTGATAGATTTTTGTCTGATAATAATAATTGTGCTTGCCAAAATAATGATGAGAATTTATATAACTTGATTTCTAATTTTCAAGATTTCAATGTTAATATGATTAATGATGATAAAATTCTTAAGATTTTAAAAACTATAGAAGATAAGGATTTAAGAAATAAAATTTTGGATACTATGTGTGAAAATGATTCCCCAGAACCTATTTCTTCAATTCCTGTTTTAAAACAACCTGATTATTATTCCACTTCTGAAGTAAAAAGACTTTTAACTTTAAAACAATTTTCTACACCCAAAATTACTATTGCTGATTTAAAAGCAGAATTGACTATTTTAAAAGAAGAAGTTGCATATTTGAAAAACCAGTCTAAGTTACATGAAAACAGAATTATTAGTTTAGAAGATTCTCGTACTTTTGATTTGGCATTACAAGCAAATAAGCCTAAGATTCCTGATATAGAAATAGGTCAAAGTAGTAAACCTACTGAAGATTTTTTAACCAATATTAGTGTTTTTGAAAATGATATTTTGCAAAAATTAAGTATTATTACATCCCAAAAGTTTTATACTAAAATTACTTTACAAATAGATTATAATTTCCGCAAGGAATTCATTGATTTATTTGATAGTGGTGCTGATGTTAATTGTATGCAAGAAGGACTTATCCCTTCTAGATATTTTCATAAAACTACTCATTATTTAAAATCTGCTAATGGTAGACAAATGCGATTGAATTATTGTCACAGCCCAACCCCGGGACCATGACTCGTCCCGACTAGGCACTTAAACCAATATTAAATCGCAAAACTACAACTTAAAGTCTAAGAATCCTACCGAAATTTCGGCATAGTTTCCTCTATTTTATTAACTAGCCGCACCTGCACAGAAACTCCAGCAGCAACCCAGACAACATTTCAAATACATATATATATAGATCCATTTACACATA
>JAOTQJ010084866.1:0-46178 GCA_025642045.1 Solanum sejunctum
ATTTTTATGTTGACATACAGGTTTGACTTCTATACTTTCTTATTTGGATTGTTATTTTCACTCACATTTCGGGCTTTTTGCTATACATACTTGGTACGTATTTCATACTATCCCCCTCCTTTCGGGGCTGCATTCATGCCCGCAGGTACAGACGAATAGGTTAGAGGACTGTCTTCTTAGGACTTTCGCTCACCGTTGAAGTGCTCCCTTGCATCAGGAGCGGATCATTTGGTATAGACTTGTACACGCATTTTTGTATTTTGCATTTATATATATATATTCGAGGGTATGACGGGGTCCTGTCCCGTCTTGTGGTCCGACTTCTGTATATAGAGGTCTGTGGATACATGTGGGTGTGGGAAATTATGTTGGTATGATCATTTGTAGATATATTTGTTGGGCGGTTTTGCTGCAGCGGTGACCTTGTCGGCCCGCATATGTGTATATGTATATATGTTCATGTTCATATGGCAATGTCTGGTACTATTGGGTTCGCTGTTTGCAGGTGGGGTTGGTTAGAAAAATAGAGGAAACTCTGTCAAAATTTTGGGAAATTCCGTAGCTGTTGTGGATAGAAAATTTGGTATAGTGTATGTTTGGGTGCCCTGTCGACGCCAATCACGACCCCCTGGGTTGGGTCGTGACACAATGGCTCACACTGGACAACATATAGTCTCTTAAAATTTAAGAAAACCCCTAAGTATCTCAATGGGAGGACACCTTTCTCAAACCCCAAGATCTTACTTCTGCTTTATGTCCACCAAAATAGATAAAAAAAATTTCAAAGGGTTTTCAACCAATCCAGAGGCTTCAGAGAAGTTAGTAAATTTATAGACAATTTGAGACATACTATACATTCCCCTTGAAAAAAAGTTGCATATCATCTACAAAGCCTAAGTGTATGAGCTTTTGCTTATCATACCTAAGGATGAATTTCAAATAATTTATTCCTTTGGAGATTCTTAACTAATATACATATATTCTCCATAGCTAAAGCAAATAGATAGGGAGATAAGAGATCCTCTTGTATGTCCTTTATTAGATTTGAAAATAGGAGAAGGAGATTCTTTTAAAAGGATGTAATAAAACACTAATGTTAGATGCTATATGATCCATATCACAAAGGTCACTCATCTGAATCAAAAGCCTTTTGCATACACATTGGTGATATACCATTTCTATCATATCCTTAGATAAGTTCATGACTCATAATTATGTTATATGTAATCATTCTACCAAGAATAAAAGTATTCGGTGATTTATCCACCAAATAATCCATTAGTTTCGATAAAATAACTTTTTATAGGACTGTGGCCCAGAGTGCTTCATGGTGGCAAGGTTTTATCTTAGGAATTAAGGTAATAGAGATATAATTAAAAGGATTTTGGAAAGTTCACCTTTATATCTCTTAAAATTACTTTTTGTCTTTTCAAATTATTTGATTTCTCATAGAAGTTAAGATTAATTTTGATAAAAATAACTAATACGTACCTTCTTGATTTTCTAAAATAAAGATTATGGTAATCTAAACTTGAAAGGTTAAATAAGCATATTGACATAAAAATGTGGTGCTTGGAAAAAATAGTTAGAAAAGAATATTTGAAAGTATGAAATTATGTTTAGATATGCATTCAACTTGAAAAAAACATTATAAGAAAATCAACCTGTCTTTTCACTTCTCCATGAATCTAAGCAAATAATTTCTCCTTGCCAATGATAGATCTACATGCAACCAACCAATACAATGTTAAAATATTTGTAGATGAACAAAATATTCATGAGATTCTCAAAAAAAGAGGTGAAAAAAGTTAACCTCCCTTAGTGTTCTCACAGAGAATTGCTTTTCTAATGAAAAGAAATTCATACTTTTTGATTTCCCTACAAACTTGAGAATGTCCTCCTCCTACACTTCAACAAGTTCAGAAATCATAGTTACTTTTAATCAATTCAAAAGTGATAAAAAATAATTCACGGATCAATGAAATTTGATTGATAAAAGCCTTATCATTCGTGGCATCACAAATCGCTATCCTTTCGTCCTAAATAATAGTCAGAGGTGCAACTTTTTCTGCCAATTTTAGAATCACAAGAAATCCTAAAATTAATAAAATCAATACAAAGATTAATCGATGAGCATTTTCATTCTATAAAACATTAACCTGGTGTTGTATTTGTTAAAAATCACAATGAAATAAATTACCAAGATATAAGACTAAAAAAGGAAACATAGTGTAATCTTCCCTAAGCATATGCTAGTACAATCTTCCCTAGGCATACACTTTGTGTTGAAGAAATTAACTTCTACCCTTTCTACGAGGTTTTGGAGAGTTTAGTTGAGCGCTTGTAGTGTATATGAGACATGAGTAAAAAAGAAGAAGTCTAAACGAAAAAAGCATGAATGAATTATAATGACAATTTTACTGATCGTGTAGGGTTTTTCTCCCTCTATTTTAGGAAAATCTATTTTAAGTAGAAAAAAAAGTTTTTAACAAAATTTTATCCTATTTGCCATATTTTTAAATTAGCCAGAACTAGACAATTTAGAAAAAAAAAGTCAACAAAGAGTGACTAAAACAAAAATAAAATAGTACCATCAATCTAGATTAGGAAGGTCAAAGTCAAATATCATTCAGATCAATTCTGCTACACCTCCCACTAGCAACAATATAGAAGATCATCAGTATGAGGTGTTAGAGATGAAAAAGAGAGCAAAAAAATTTTATACCTGCTGCCTACAAAGAAAGGGATTTCAGATCCCTCATAGGTTGTGATGATAACTAACATAGAATTTCATCTACAGAAAAGAAAAACGGATATGAGAGGAATAAGGTACCACAAATGAAAGGGGAGTGGAAGGATGAAGTATGCCAGATTTGGAAGCAAAATAAGTTCTTACCTTTGTTTAGATAGTTGCAGAATTGAAGATTAAAATTGGAGGAAGGCTGGAGGTTACTGTACAATATCCAAAGGAGAAGAAGACTCCACAAGAAACAAGTGGCCATTGTTGACTGTGAGAAAGGAGTGAAAAAATGAAGGGTCTTGAAGTTAGTACAGATATTTTACGAATATTAGTGGGCTGGGTTTTATTTTTGTATAATTTTGGGTTTGATTTATTTTATAATTTTGTATAGTAGATTCATGGACTATTTGTATTTAGTATTATTTTTGAATAAAATGAGTCTTTGCTCTCAAAATTTAAATGAGCTTTTGAGCTTAAAATTTAATTTTAAAAAGTCAACCAAATATAAAATATTAAAAGAAAAACTATAAAAAACTATTTTTTCACTTACCAAACTCATGCTTAGTTGGCACATTTAATAATAGATTTTGGATCAAATTTTAAAATCTTACATCAAATGTCTATTTTGACCATTTTGTATTACATTTTTTAAAATAGATCTTCAAATATTTGGTTGACCATTGATTTTTTACTACATTTTAAAAATTTGTCTTTAGAAAAATTTCAAGTTTGAAGAAGTATCTCGACTTTTATTCAAAAAACATCCAAAAAAGAAAAATTACAAATCAACTATATGTCCAAGCACTACTTCAAATTTAAAAAAATTATGATTTTAAAAACTCAAATTTTAAATTTTGAATTTTAATTTTAAAATTTATAGCTAAATAGGGGATTAATTTCTTCCATATAAAAATAATATAGGGATGGAAGTAAGAGATCTGTATATTTAATACATTTAAAATTTATTAAGCTGATATTTTTTACTATAATATATTTAATGTTTTAGTAAGTTTTTTGTTTATTTAGCATTTTGTGAGGTAATAATCTACATCGACACTTTTTTTAACCCTGTTAGACTAATATGACCTAAAAGGCTCAACAGTAGATACTCTCTTCGGTCCATCCATTTTTTTTCATGTTTTTCATTCACATCTTTTGAGAAAATAAAAATCTATTTCAATGTATAAATTAGATTAAAAAAACTATTTTAATTAGATATGCACTAAATAAATATGCACGAATAATTTATTGATTCTGACAATAGTGTGTGTGTGTGTGTGTATATATATATATATATGAAAATAAAGAATTATCTATTGATTTTGATGAAATCATTTAGAGCTACATTAAGATTTGATAACAATGCAAATGTGTCTGTCGTAGGAAAGAGGAAAAGTTTCAATTACTTCGAACGGTGGATCGACTCATTCTCTATTTGATGTATATTATGTTTTGAGTCTTCAATATATATAATTTATTAAGTTTGGGCAAACAATAGAAGAAAAGGAATATGATTTAGAAGTTTGAAGCAATGTTTGGATATGCATTTACCTTGAAAAACAAAATAAAGTTGTACGAAGAAAAAAGTTCTCCTCTCTTTTCACTTTTTCAAAAATATAAATAAGGATTTTCTTCTTGACAATGGTAAATCTATGTTAGGACCTTTTCAGGTCCAACTATACTGTTATGATGATGACAAATAGAACTAGGTTCAGGATTTTAGACCAACAATCAGAAAGTTGTATCCAAACAGTAGTAGGAGAACTGCACAAAGAAAATAAATTGAATAAGACTGAATAAGGAAGCAGAATCAGAATAGGACTCCTAAAAGGAAAGGTGCACATGCCAAAATCAATGAAAGTGTCTAAGTAACAAACAACTCTAGCCCTAGTAGTTACATCTTTTGCAAATCTGAAATTGAGAATTATTCGAGCAAGAGCAATTGACACGAGAGCATTCAAGCAAGATCTATAATAGGGTTTTATTGTTTGTTCAAATTGTTGCAATCTTCTTAGAATCATTGTTTGGTGATAATAATTGTAAGAGATTGTTTTGTTTAAGGGAGTTATTATTGAAAATGGTTTGGCTTTAGATAGCTACGAGTTAGGTGACTGAAGGTTGGTGTGTTGAGTGTTGCGAGTTTGTAATTTTGACATTGTTCAATTTTGAAGTAGTGAAGTTGTTGAAATCCTATAGGTGTAGGTTGTGGTTGTTTCTACTTTGAGTAAAAAGTTTTTTCGTTATAATTCTTGTGATTGTTTAGTGTTACATTTGTTCTTATTTAGTTGGTATTGCTAAGAAACTAGGTTTGCTAGTAGGATAGTGGCAGTAATCTTTTCAATTGGTATCAGAGCCAATCTTTTCAAATAAAGGCTAACTATCTCGAAAAGCTCAATGGCAGCTCCACCCACTCCTCAAGTGGGAGCCTCTCAAAAAAGGTCTCCATTGTTTTATGAAAACTACTATTGGTGGTAGAAGAATCAAATGATGGATCATACAGTCGAAGAGTGCCCCAGATATTGGGAACATCATCCTAGATGGACCAATGATCCCCATGAAGTATGTTCCTACACCTAACACCTAAGTGGCTAAGGAAGGTATTGAACGGGGTCCAGCTGACAAGCTGGCAATCCAAAACAATGCCAAGGATAAAAAGATTTTGATTTGTAGCATTGGTCCTGATGAGTATAATAGAGTCTTTGTCTATCAAGAAGCGAAAGCAATTTGGGACACTCTTCAGACAACACATGAAAGAACCATCCAAGTCAAGAAGGTTGAAATTGACAACCTCAATAGACAGTATGGGCTCTTTAGAATATTAGGAGGTGAAACCACATAGGACATGCATACTAGATTCACTGCTATAGTGAATGAATAATACTCACTAGGTGAAACCATTCATACTAGGAAGGCCATATGGAAGCTGCTGAGTGTCTTGCCTAAAGGAAAGTAAGGTGGAAGGCATCACTGAAGTAAGGGATCTTGACAGTCTGATCATGAATGAGTTGATGGGAGCACTTTTGACTTACGAACTTAAGAAGAACCAAGAGAAGGAGCTAAATAACAAGTGAAAAGATAAAAACCTAGTGCTTAATGGCATTGAGAAGGATGATTATGAAGAAGAAAATATTTCCTTAATGACAAAGAGGTTTCAAAGAGTAAAAAAGGAAGGACTTGGAGGTCAGAGTAAATATTAACAACTATTCTAAGAAAAATCTTGATTCTTTGTCACAGGTTTTAGTTGATGCCTATCTGACTATCTGTGACACTAAGGAAAATCTTGTGGAGGATTATGTTCAGTGAAGAACTGATAATGTGAATCTTGAAAATGTCAACAATAAACTCCAAACAGATATTGATACCATAAAATCCTCCAGAAAAGAGAAAAATGTTATAAGTCATGCTCAATTGGCGTTGGAAGAGAAAGGAGAAGAGCTAGAGAATGAGCTAATGAATCTGCCAAGAGAAGTGAAGCTCTTCTCGAAGAGCTCGATCAGACCAAAGCTAAATTAGAACATAATATGAAGTGGACTAAGTCCTCTTGTATGCTTGATGGCATACAGTATGGTCAGTCTACCACCAAGTTTGGAATTGGGTTAAAAATAAATGAACCCAAAGAGAGCATAGGTGACATTGGCATCCTATGGACCTTCCGTGGTAAAGCAGATCATATTAGAGATAGTTTGAACAAGAATGCTAATTCTTTTAATAGTAGGTTCACCTATCTGAATAAGACTTATGGAAGAAAAGCATAACAAACTGGTAGGGGGAAATGAAACCCACGAAGATGGGCCAAATGTGATCTTATTCATCCTTTTTATGTCCAAAACAGACCCAAGTAGATCTGGTACCCAAAACAAACCCTTGCTAATATGTACAAGAACCACTAGAAGGAAAGCTAAAGCAGTTCTTCTTAGATAGTGCATGCCCTAGATATATGATAGGAGATAAATGCAACTTCCTCCTACTGAATGGATTCCAGGATGGAAATCTGGGCTTTGGAAATGGAAACTAAGGTGAAAATAAAGTAATTCGGAAGGTAGGACCATCAATATCCCAATGCATTAGCAATGTGTACTACGTGGAGGGACTGAAGCACAACTTAGTGTCTCTCAAACGTGCGATAAGCGAAATATCATGCTTTTTATCACATTTGAGTAGAAAGTGACAAACATTGCTTCTAAGAAGCTTATACTCGTGTGGAAAAGGCATAAAAATATTTTTAAGGTTTATATTCGAGGCCTCGAGAAACCTATACTGAAATACCTCAATGCCATGAGTAATGAGTCCATCTTATGCCACAAATGAATTGGTCATGCAAGCTTCTCAACAATAAACAACTGATATCAAAGGAGCTAGTTTTGGGATTACCAAAAGGAAAGGTTAATAAGGATTAAGTTTGTGGTGTATGTGTTCAAGAAAAACACGTCAGAAGAAACTTTTATCAAGTTGGTTTGGTGAGCACTCACAGACCCCTAGAACTACTTCACATGGATCTCCGTGGACCAATGCGAGTGCATAGTTGAGGAGGTAACAAGTTTGTTTTCATACTTGTTAATGACTACTCTAGATTTACATGGACTTTATTTCTTAAATCAAAAGAAGAAACTTTTGATGTATTCACTATGTTCGCTATAATGGTTAAGAAATTGAATTGTCATCTAATGAGATTGAGAATAGATAATGATACAGAATTTGAGAACTCTAAGTTCCTAAGATTCTTCAGTAAAAATAGAGTGGTCCATAACTTCTCTACTCTTGGAACACCACAAATAAATGGGTTGGTCAAAAGGCAGAATAGGTCTCTGGAAGATATGGCTAGAACCATGTTGATAGTTGATAATCTTCCACAGAGCTATTAGGCTGAAGCTATTAACACTGCTTGCTATCTCATCAATAGATGCATGGTCAAACCCATTATAAATAATACGACCTATGAACTTCTTACAGGAAGAAAACCTAGTCTAGCTCATTTATGTTCTTTCGACTGTGTGTGTTATGTCTACTTCAATGGGAAGGATGCGCTAGGGATATTTGATGCCAAGAGTGATGAGGCAACCTTTCGAGGATACTCTGTACAAAATAAAGCTTACAAAATTTTCAATAGAAGAACAAAATGTGTGGAAGAAAGTGCACATGTTATATTGATGAGGCCAAGTTTATGGATGAGAAAGTTTTGCAGGAGCAGATACATGAACTAGGAATGTCAAATCACATAAGAGACTCAAATGATGAAGATGGAGGTAATTCAAGTGACACTTCTCCTCCAACTCAACAGGCTCCACCTCCCACTCCAACTACTTTGAGGAAACAAAGGAGGAACCAAAGCCATGTGTACTAATGGAGCAGGAACTTCAAGGGTATCGACGTCTAATGGAGCTGGTCCCTTAGCTACAACACACCTTAACCTAGTGTCTAATGATCAAGATCATAACTGGAAGCACAAGTGTTCCTGTTTCTTAGAAAATCTGTTGACTCCCTTAGACTTAGATATAGCAACCAGGTCAAAGCTTAAAAACATATATGCCTTCTCTACATACGTGTCTTTGGTGGAGCCTAAAATTGTCAAAGAAGCCCCGCTGGACAATAAATGGATCTCTGAGATGTAGGAAGAACTCCTTCAGTTTGAGCGCAGCAAAGTCTGGCACCTGGTTCTACTTCCTCAACACCACTCCATCATTGACACTAAATGGGACTTCATAAACAAGCTAGATGGGCAAGGTGTAGTCACCAAAAATAAAGCCAGACTCCTTCTTCAAGGATACAATCCGGAAAGGGATTAAGTATGATAAGACCTTTGCTCTTGTGTCACATATTAAGGCCATCAAAATGCTGATAGCATTTGCAGCTCACATATAGTTCAAGCTATATCAGATGGATGTCAAAAGTGCCTTTCTCAATGGGTATATAAGGAAGAGGTAATGTAAATCAACCTCCAAGATTTGAAGATCATGAGCACTTAGACTATATCTATAAGCTAGACAAAGCACTAATAAAACAACCCCACATAAAGAGCCCAAAAATGTGCCTCAAAAGTGCCCAAAATTATAAATTCTATATATCTCAAAATACATGCATGATATCAAAAATATGACTTCATATTCTTGATAAGGAGGCAAAATTGAGGAGCAATCGATCCAACCTCGATTTAAGAACAATTGGATCACAATTTTAATTTCCCAAAATCTTTGATCTAGAATCAATCCACGTCTTTGGCGTGACGCGACTAGGGCGCAAACCTGTGCAATATTGCCCTCCATATTATGTCCACTTCGTGGACTAGATGCAGACCTATACATTTTGTTGCCAGTTTTTTAGTTCGGTCCAAGGCTTTGAGGCCTTGGACCAAGTCTTCCTATGCGTAAAAATACATATACTTAGCCATATTTTACTTTTATATCATATAAGACATTCCCTAATACACTCACAAATACTTAGGAAAATATTTCATCCCAAAATTCAAGGATTTCACTCAAGCTTCAAGTCTCCATTCCAATCTTCATCAAGGAATTCTCCAAAGTCAAGGTATGTGGGTTTCAACCATTGAGTCCTTTGACCTATGGTGTCCAAACATCCTTTTTACATAAAACTCAAGTTTCTAAGTTGATTTTAATTATGGGTCTTCTATTATGAATTTGACTATGAACTATATTGGGATTCATAAAAGTGTGGTTGTTTATGCATGTTGTGAGCTTTGAATCTTAGATCTATCTTGAGATTTGATGAAAGATATTAATGTATATTGTATGAGGGTATTACCAAATGTTGGTGGGTGATTTTACATTGAATTTACTTGTATGATTTCACTCTTGAATTGCATAGTTTTACAATAGTATTGCACACACACCAAGTGTTTAATAAAATGTCCAGTTTAGGGTTCTTTAGATATTGATGATCTATTGCATGACCTATGACTTGAATGACTTTATGATGATAAAAGAATGGTATAAATGTGTTGATGTCATGAAAAGTATCTATAGTGTAGGAAGTTGATCAATTGCCTCGTTCGGGGGGTAGTAGGCCCGAACAACCATATTGGGGGGTTTTGTACCTCAATTGCCTAACTCGGGAGGTAGTAGGCTCATACAACTATGTTAGGGAGTTTGTATATCAATTGCTTTATTCGGGGGGCAGTAGTCCCATGCAACCACATTAGGGGGTTTGTACCTCATCCTTCTCCCTCGGGAGGTGGTATGCCCATGCAACTACATTTGAGGATTTGTACCTCTATAAGCTCGCCAAGAAGGTGGTAGTCCTTAGTTACTAAGGATGGTCTATTCCTACTCATGTAAAATGTTCTACATAAGCATATTCTACTACAAGCATAATTCATGCTTGGGATATTGCTATATGCTCATTTATTGCCTAAAGATTCATTTTGATTATGTTGCCTATCTTTTGTTGCATTGCATCGTACATACTTAGAACATTCATACATACTAATGCATATTCTATGCCTACATGATGTTACCATGTAGGAAGTCGAAGCTCCACTTGATCATCCTCCTCTTCCACGTGGCTAGTAGCATTTCTTTCAAAGCATGTTAGTGAGTTATGAACTTCGGGGACAATGTCTTTGACCTTATGCTATGTATAAAGACTCTCTTTCCTTTATTGTATGCTTTGACTATGAGGGCGAGCTCGATTTTGTGTCTTGGCTTCTGCTAATTTCTATGTTTAGAGGAGTTGTTGGAACCTTATGATGTAGTAATGTTATTCTATGGGATTGTTAGCTTTTATAATATGAAAGATGTCCCTAAGTCCTGTATTCCATTTTTACTATCTCTTATTGTTATTTTATTGATTCCGCGACCAAGGATATGTACTGATATGTTAAGAGGCTTGATTGGGGTCCCTTTTGGTTCCCCATTCATCATGTCACATCTAGGCCCTAGGCGGTGACAAACTTGGTATCAGAGCACTAGGTTGTAATGGTCCTCAACATGCAACACACCACGTCGATTAAAGTCTTATTTGTGGTTGTATTGTGCACCACCACTATGAGTAAGAGGCTATGAGACATTTTAGGAAATGTTTCCCTTCTTCTTACTCTATGTCATGCTATAGAAGTTAATGTAAGGCTTAGCCCACCCCAATAATTATTCTTTACTATGCTAGATCATGCCTAACACAAGAGGAAGAAGAGACCGCACACCTGAGGGACAATCGGCTCATGGTGAGATCCGGTATGAATCACCTTGTTAGCTCAAGTTGTAGCTAATCAATCCAACCAAGGGCCAAAGCCCCTCATGCTGCTACTCTGGCATCTCAGATAAGTTACTTCATGAGGATGAACCCATCGGAGTTCAACGGGTCTAAGGTGAATGAGGAGCTTCAAGAGTTCATTGATGAGGTATACAAGGTATTATCCATAATGGGTGTGAGGTAGGAAGAGAAGACGAAATTGGCGACTTACAAACTCATGGGGGTTGCTCAAATATTGTACACTCAATGGAAAGAGGATAAGGGGAACAACAATGTGGTTCTATGGGAGAAGTTTAAGGCAACTTTCTTCAACCGGTTCTTTCCTCCTGAGCTTAGGGAAGTGAAACAACCCCAAAAAGTGCCTAAAAACGTGTCTCAGAAATTATCTAAACATTATTTTACATATATCTAAAAATCAGTTAATTATTCCAAAAATACAACTTTATAATATTTTTCAAGGGGTCAAATTGAGTGAGAAATAGGTCTAACTTGAATTTTAGATCAACCATATCAAAATCCAAAAATTGTAAAAAATGCTATTTAGGAGGTCAACTGTGAAGGGCAATATCTCTTAGCACACAAGGATATGGGTGTGCTATTCTATTTTTGGAGTAATATGTTATGCACATTTTTGTAGAACTTGTCATACTAGGACAGTGAGCTTTCACGAACCGTGAAAAGCTTCATGACTTGTGAGGCCATCCGCGGTGATTTTCAGATAGAATTATAATGCTCATTTTATTGATGTATTTTTGATTTCTTACACTCCTTTACACTCCTAAACATCTACCATACTAATTCTAACCTATCATTTAAGCTTTACACTAAGTTTATTTCATTACTCTTAAGACTCTTCAAATCACTCATTCAATGGATTCAAGCTATAAGTACAAGAGGGCTTTAAATTGAAGTCAATTCCATCCTAATTCTTCTAGTTATCTAAGGTAGGTGAGATTGATTCATGACACTTATGTTACTGAAAGTCTTATAGAAAGATATGTGAATTTTGAATATTGTGAATGTTGAAGGGCTATTAAGCATTCTATAAGTTAATGAGAATGTTATGAAAGTTATGACTAATATGATTCCCTTTCTTGATGCTATGATGTGATGAATTTGATGAGCTACTCCTATGATACTACCATGAGTAATGAAATTATGTAAGATACAGTTTTGTATATGAATTGAGTATTCTGTGGGATTGTTGACCTAGCACCAAGTGGACCTTTGTTGCTAGTCGTTGTCCATAAACTCTATGCCACCATAGGTTTGTAATATTTATCCACTAAATGGGCTTGCACCTACCAAAAAGGCCATGCTATAAGGTAAGGATATTTGGTTATACTCTTCGAAAAGGAGATATCATAAGGTGAGTAGATGGTTTCCCTTTGCAAAGTAAACCACTCCTTTTTCGATGTGGAGTGAACATCGATATTCCAAGTAGTAGCTTACTTTATCTTATATGTCAATTATGATCTCTTCCCACATATGTTGGATACATTATGTGATTTGGTTATGCTCCATACATGTTTTAAACCAAAGGATTGATTATCCATGTCTTGTTGAGTCTATATCCTTTGAATATGATGATGCATCTTGTCTAATTATGGATTATATTCTCTTGTTACATTGCACCATACATACTTAGTACATTTGAAGTACTAAAACATACCTTTTGCTGAGAAGATCTACCATGTCACGACCAGAGCACCTATTCATCCTCCACCACATGGCTAAATGGCTTAATTGAAGATTATTATTGGTGATTCCTCCATTTAGGGGAAAACAACCATTTCCTTTGACTTGTTTACTTTTGAACAATAACTTTTGAGAGTGGACTCAGGAGATGTCTTGGCCCTAGTTCTACTCATGTTAGAGGTGTTGTTGGATGCGTATATGTGTTGAGCTTGACTCCTACTACGCTTATGTAATTATGGATGAATTCCTTTTAGTCCTTATCACTTTCTGTGTTGTTGAATGTGATGACATGTGATGGAAGCCCTAAGCCCCGATCATTCCCATAGCGTGAGTCATACTTACCCTCCCCTTAGTCTTGCTTGTTATGTGATCATGCAAATCCCTTTCCGATATCTATCCCCATAGCTTTAGTCCGGTGTCCCTCTTCTCTCGGAATTATTTGCTTGGTGTTTATTTATGCTTCCATAACCAAGGATGTGCATTCTGATGCTTAGATGCTTGCTTGGGGTTCTTTCTGGTTTCCATTCACTATGTCATGCCTAGGCCATAGATGTGGGTCGTAACTAATAACTAAATAGAGAAGTGATTAATTATTTTTGAAGATAGATGAATGTGAAATGAATATGATCAAATATGTAGCTTTACTTCTTTTAGAAGGAAAATATTTTTTGTCCAGATTTCAAAATTTAGTCAATATTAAATAACCGTTAGTATATTTTTTTTAATCTATTAGATTTTAATTGATCTTCTTTTGTGTAAACACAATTACTTGGTCCACTTACCATGAGGATATATTATGTAATACAACCTATTGTGTATATTATTATTGTTCAAATGAATGTTTTCGCACTTAAAATGAATTACAGAATTTCAAATCAGCTGCATTCTGTAAATAATACATGTTTACTGATCAATTGTCTAAATATGGAGAATACTATTATATTTCTTCTAAAATAGGTAAAACAACATAGTTAATACTTTTACTTTTTGTATTCCTTCTATCTTCAAAAATACATTCTGTTTTAGTGATTTTGCTATTTATACAGCCGTTAATATTTATCTATTAAACCACATAGCTTCTCATAGTTATCATTCTTGAATAGTTTTATCAATAAATTTTTTCCTTTCTAAGTATAGCACCGTTCATCTAAATGTTAGAATTAACTCGTATTAGGATATTAATATTATGGGTTAACATGTTGAGAAGGATTCTTTTATAAAGTATATTTGTTTAATAGTTGTCATATGTTGTGTTAGTAAGCCAAGTGAAATACAAAATAAAATCATTAAAAGTTGTTGTGTCACGACCTACAATTTGATGTCATGATGGCACACATCCAAAAACACTCAATCCGATGTGTAACCCAAAAAATAAACACATACTAGACTCCCATGAGAGAAGCTAAGCCTCAAATGAAAGGAAAGAAATACAATAAAATATAATTCCCTAAAACCTTATGTCATGAATGTAAAGAGCATCAAATATTATATCTGAAAAGTAGATACAACTAAGTCTTTGAAAAGAAAGTAAAGACTACAAAATAAATATAACATTTAGTAAAGGTCCAGATCCATTGATCTCACTACTAGATCTTAATGTATCATCAGCTAGAGCCATCAACCATCACAAGGAATACCTTGATTGGAATTTTTATCCCAGGGGATAGAGAAGTAGGCATGACTACAATTCATATTTACCTAGTAGATTTGACCGACCTGGTATTACGAATTGATTATACTTTGAAAAAACTAGGAACACTTCGACCATCATACAGGAATGATAGTCCGATATCAATGCTACCAATTTGTATATATATTGCTGCAAATAAAGTTAACACACTGTTAAAGATATGTCTTAGGATATTGTAGAAGTAAAACAACTAGCTATATTTTCTGTAAAAAATTTCTTTTACAAAAATTCAATTTGTGAGTAGCAATGTTTTAGGATTTTAAAATTATTTTATTAGAGTCTTGTGTGGCTTGAATTTAAGAATTAGTTTATGTTTTTTATTTAAATTTTATTGATAAGATTAGTTTACATATTATCTATTTTTTAGTTAGAACTACAACGAACGAATGAACATTACCCCAATACCTCAAAGGCTCCCACCCATTGCGAGGTAAGGGGGGTAGGATATATGCAGCCTGACCCCTATATTTAAAAACATAGCGTGACTATTTTCAGATGACCCATGATGAGTGTCGAAAGTTGCATTGACTAACTGCTACTTCACAATTGAAAGAAGCGCCGACAGTTTAAAAAACCATTTTGCTTTATTCCATCATACCCCAAAGCCAAAAAATATTGAATCTTTGGCTCCATCCGAGATTGATGGAAAATTAGAACTAATAGCTATAAATGTATTTTTATGCATTTTTATAATAAAATAATTCCTTTTGACAACATTGCGGTATCTTTTGTCTCAAAGTTTTTCTCATTTATTTTCTTAGTTTCTTTATAAAAAACCTACAGTTGGTACCTGATCCATTTTCTTGAGGGACCTGTGAGATGAATTTCAAAAATAACTTTTCTCAAAATGCTCCTCATATTTTTAATGATGAAAATTATCATCTCTGGGTAGTAAGGATAGAGACTTATGTTGAGGCTTTAGATCTTTGGGAGGCCATGGAAGAGGATTATGATATTCTTTTGTTTCCCAATAAATCCACGGCGGTCCAGATCAAAAACAAAAAAGAAAACAGAACAAGAAAATCAAAAGCTAAAACAACTTTATTTGGTGGTGTATCTACAACAATTTTCATGAGAGTTATGGCTCTCACATCAGCAAAAGAAATTTAGACGTATCTGAAAGAGAATCACTGAAAGTGTTGAATATGATAAGAGAATTTGAGTTGCAAAAAATAAAGGAATTTGAGATCGTCAATGAGTACTCACATTGACTTCTAGGCATTATTAACAAGGTAAGATTATTTGGTACTATATGTAAATATTTAGGAATAACTGAAAAATTCTTGTTGATATGCCTTAAAGATACTAAATATCTATAACTACCTTAAAAAGCACAAAAGATTTATCTAAGATTACCTTAGTAGAATTATTAAATACATTGCTTGCAGAAGAGCAAAGTGGCTTATAAGTAAAGATGACATGGTTGAAGGAGTATTAGTAGTCAGTCAAAAAACTCAAAGAAAAGGTAAATTCTTGAAGAATTACCCACCTTGTCAGCACTACGGCAAAAATGAATATCATCCATATAATGGTTGGAAGAGACCAGATTCACAATGCAAGATGCAAACAACTTGATCATGAAGTGGTGATTTTCAAAAGCTGATTTTAAAAATATGAAACAGTTGCCCGAGTAACCACTGAAGAAGAAGACTACTTATTTATGACAACCTACCATGCAGCCGAAAAATTTAATTTTTGGATGATTGATAGTGGTTGTACAAATAATATGACATATAACAGAAACCTTTTTAAAGAGTTTATGTGTATGGAAAATAAAAAGATCAGAATTGAAAATGGTTACTATATTCTAGCAAAAGGAAAATAGTCTGTTGCAACCAATTCGAGTACATGTACAAAAATAATTTTATTTTATGAAGAGACAAGATGCACAACGCAAGATACAAAAATAAAAGTTTATCAATAGAAAATAGATTTATATTATTATTTGGAGATAAATATTGTCGAATCCTTGATTCTAATAAGTAGGAGATTTTACAAGTTGAAATGAGAAGTAAAAACTTCTTATTTGATCCAATAGAAGATGTGCACAAGCCTTGCCAGATAAAAGATGAATCAGCTGATTTATTCATGAGGTTAATTTCATATGAAACTTCAATCAACAAATCTAGATCAAAGGGGGAGTGTAAAAGATATGTCTCAGGATATTATAGAGATAAAACAACTGGCTAAATTTTCTGTAAATTTTTTTATTTTTTTATACAAAAATTTAATTTATGAGTAGCTATTTTAGAATTTTTAAATTAGTTTTTTAGAGTTCAGTTTGTCTTGAATTTAGGAATTAGTTTTTGTTTTTATTCAAATTTTATTGAAAAGATTAATCTGCATATTTTTCTATTTTTTAGTTAGAATTTATATCCATAAATGTATGTCCGTGAATTATTAATAAAATAATCTCTTCGATAACACTGTAGTAATTTTTCTCTCAAAAATTTTTCTCAGTTAGTTTCTTTGTTTCTTTATTAAAAAACAACACACACAAGTCCAACGTAATGACCGAGTTGGTCATTTTTTGTCTTATCTATAAAAATTACTATTTTACACTTTTGTAAGTTTTTTCGCTCCTACTTTGAACTATTTGAATGGTTAGAACTGAAATCCTGAGTTGTCAAAGTTGAAAATAGGAGGTTTGGTCATTTTGAAAGCTTAAATTGTTGAAAAGTGAGTTTTTGTGTCATTCCAAGTTTCGGAGGTCAGATCTGGGATCCATAGATTTGCTTAGCTCCTGAATGTTGAATATAAACTACAGGAAGTTGCAGAACTGAATTTAGAGTTAAAATGATATTTTTAGGCCCAAAGTTGTGATTTTAATTATTTTTAGAACAAAAATTTGACTTTGCTCAACATCCGGAGTTCAGAAGCTCGAATTGAAATTCCAATAATTTTAAAAGTTTTGAATGGTGAAACTAACACTAAGAATGGTCTTGTCATAATTTTTAGAGTACGTGAGGGAATTTTTCATCTTTTGAGTTTTAAACTAGTTTTATTGACTTGAATCGGTTAATGTAACGACAAGGCCTTAAAATTGATTGAGACAATTTAGTTGAGTTCAAATTATTGTTTCTGGTATGGATATATATAAAGTTTGTGAAATTCTGAGTTCGAATGAGTTCCAGGGGTCCGTTTTGAGATTTGGAATTGCTTGTGCGAGCTATATGGTGCAACCCTATTTTGTTCTCCACTTTTGCTGAGGTATAGGACTTTTTCTTCTGCACGATCGCAGATAATTATCTGCCTTCGCAGAGTATATTTTGGTCAAATTGGTTTTAAAGACGTAAAATCATCATTTTTACTCCATCTTCAATAATTCAAGCTTTGACATGCAATTTTTGAAGAGACGTTTTGGAGAAGTATTTTGGGTAGGTACTTCTAACATCAATTTGATTAATTTTTATGATTTTTATCTTCATTTTGACTTAAATTTCATTATTTTGTATATCCAAAATTGGAGATTTTTGGTCTATGATCTTGAAATATTAAATGATGATTTCTCTATCAGCTTGAACTCAAAATTAGTGGGATTTTCACCCATGAACATCATTTTTTCTGCAAAATACGATTTGAAGTCAAATTTCAGATTTGAGAACTTCAAAATTTAGCCCTAATTTTTATCATTTTGCCCCTAACCCTAACTCGTGCCAATATAGGTATTAAAATGCACATCTTGATACATATTATCTATTTTTAATAGTAGTTGATTGGTTCGAGGATTGTTTGAAGGCTTGAGTTTATTGAGAGATTGTCTGAATGCGGTTTCAGTATCGCTGTAGGTTTGGCTAACCTTTTCGGGACTGCATTTGAGTTACTAAGCATGCTTTTGTGATCATTGTGAGATGTAAATTGAATTATGAGTTGATAATATGATGTGATTGAAAATGATGGGAACATGATGTTGATTATGCCGAGTATTGTGTAAATATTATCCTATTGATTAATTGGGATGGAATCATGTGTTTTAAGATAAGTGGGATATTATTATGGTATTATAAGACTTGAGATAGTTCATGGTTAATGTTATGACTAATTGATGATGAATGTGGTCAGTTTAATAGTTATGAGCCCATTTAGGGTACTTGTGGAGCACGTTTCAATGACATCTAGTTATTTGTGAGTTAATAATGAGATGAGACATGGTATAACCGTATAATTTTAATACTTCATTGTTGCATTGGTATGCAAATATCTTATATTTACTAGTTATATTGGTATAGATAGATCTTTTGCTCTATTATTGCATTGTTATGCAAATATCTTAGATTGGACTGTGTGCATTGGTATGTAGATATTATTTCTGATTGGGTCACACTGATATGCACATATGTTATATGAAATTGCTTGCATTGGTTTGCACATATTTAATACATAATTTGATGCATTGATATACATATTCCTCATTACATTTGCATCATTTTTGACATATGATTCATGTTAAGACATTGATTATGGCCTGCAACGCATCGAGATACTTCTGATCATGCCCCATGATACCTTATTATATATTTTAGTACATGTCCTGCGATGCCCCAAGTTATATCTTGTAGATTTAGATCAATAGATATGTACATCGATCTTGCAATGATCGTGATTTCACCTCATACATGGCCCGCGATGCCATTGCATTCATGCATAGCATTACATTGCATCATTGGATCTGTTTACCTACAAATACAATGTAGGCATTGGTCTTTATTTGGCATTATTTATGATTTATTGTATTCTGTACTAACCATTTTGATGCAGGTGATAGGATTCTTTGTTATTACATACTTGTTTGATTTTTGTTACCCAGTCGGTTGAACCTACTAGTACATTATGGTTTACTCACCACTACTTTATTTTCTCCCTATAGTTTTTACATAAGGATCAGGGTAGGACAGTTGATCTTCCATCCGAGAATTATCAATACCATGCAGATCTCAACACTGAGGCTCAAACTTAGAGTTAACGTGGATATTTGGGTCCTCCTTTTATTTTTGTTATGTCTTAGACTAAGTATTAGATATTATGAGACAGTATTGTATTTACTTTTGAGATAGTTATATTTGCCTTTTATTATCATTTTAGATGCTCTTGTACTAATGACTCTAGGGTTTGGGAGATATCTTATATCTTTTGGGTTTGTTTCTGCTTTATTTATCTTTCTTTAGTTGCGATCTATTTTTGGTCATTATAAGTTTGGTATTAGAGCTATAGTTTCATTGGGCTCATGAATGAAGAGTAGGTCATCTATTAGAGTCTTGCGGATCGGTGTGTAGACGTCTACACCCATCTTCAGGAGGCTACGAGATACTTATTAGGAAAATATTTTCATATCTTGTTTTCATTTATGCATTCCATTGTATTACCCATTTTGAAAGTGTCTAATCTACTCCTTCTGCGCAGATGATGACTACTAGATCCTGTTGATTGATAGGAGAGCCTAATATAGCTGATGCGGATCCCACCAGTGGTCAAGTTAGAGTTTAGGATAGGACCAGGGGCAAAGGACATATTAGAGCGGCAGCTCCAACTTGAGGGCCAAGTAGATCGGCTTCCCCATAGCCTGTTTGTGAGCCATAGGGTCCTACGAATCCTATTACATCACCCTCTGCCCCAGAGACTACACCCTCATTTTAGGAGGTACTTTCTAAGGTACAGGCTAGATTGGAAGGAGCTCCTGCAGCACCAGCTACTGTTGAGATACCAGTTTCTACCTCACTGATTGGTCTTTCTAGTGCTCCACTAGCGCGAGCTATGATTCATATAGGTTCTTCTAAGCTCCAAAAGACCCTCCGACAACTGTTATAACTCTACTTCAGGCATCTAGATCAAGTTCGGTACCCAATTTTAGATTTTCGTTGTTGCTCCATCTATTAAACCTCCTTTGTTTATGGTGCAACCATCTTCTACCAGCCCAACTATGTCCACAAAGGAGTAGAAGAGCTTTGGGAGGTTTATGCAATTGGTTCCGCTATGATTTGATGGCACTCCTAACGATAGAGCTTATGATTTTCTGTAAGAGTGGAAGGAAAAATTGTGTATCTTAGCTATTCTCGATTATCATGAGGTTGCCTACACTTCAAATTAGTTCACCGACCTTGCCAAGGAGTGGTTGAGCAGTGGTAGCTCGTTGAACTGTTGGATCTCCAACTATGACCTTGGATAGTTCACCAAGATATTCTTGGAGAGATTTGTTCCATACAACCTCTGAGATGAATTTGATAGGCTACACTTGGGATCTATGTCTGTTTGAAATTACATGTCTATATTTCATTCCTTATCTACATATTCCTTATCTAGCATTCTTACCTAGTTTAAGAGGATTCAATGGCTTGCCAAGGGCTTGGTAGGGTATCTTCAAAAGGCTACAACATCCTTGGTATTGGCTAGAGGTACTTTTAAGAGTGTTGTAGATCATGCTCATATGATAGAGTGTATCAGGTAGGATAGGCAGGTTGATGGGAAGAGGTTTTGTCGACATAGATAGTTTAGTGGGCACCCACCATAGTATCAAGAGATTCAGTGGTAGGGCCATCAGGGACTGGTAGTTTAGGCATCTCTTCTAGCATCTGATAATGTTGATAGATCCAGACCTGCTCAGGTGGTTAGTGTAGCCAGGCATGATGGCTTTTTAGGGAAGGCATCCCAAAGGCAGGAGACCTTGGCTTGCTATCATTTTGATGAGATTGGGCAGTTGGCTCATTGTTGTCCTGACCTTATACCTTCTGCTCAGACTTTAGGTTCTTAGCCAACTCGCCTAGCTCCAGCCTCGATACCTAGGGTCATATTTTAGTCTATAGATGTGGTTCCAGAGAAGGCCATAGTACAGTGAGAGATGGTTCTTATGGTGGTCCACAGGCTAGTTATGGGCATAGAGTTTTCTACGCTATTCTAGATAGACCTGAGACAGAGGTCTCTGATGCAGTTATCACAAGTATGGTTTTAGTGTGCCACCAGTCGGCTTTAGTTTTATTTGATCAAGGCTCTGCTTATTCTTATGTGTCTGTATATTCTTCTTTTGATATTGATATTATATATGAGCCGTTTACCGAGCCTATTTGTGATTCTACCTAGTAGGTTAATCTTTAGTGATGAATCAGGTGTATCCGGGTTGTGTTGTTACTTTTATGGGGAGGGATACTGTTGCTGATATGACATTGTTGGTTATGGTTGATTTTGATTTGATTTTGGGTATGGATTGGTTATCACCTAATAAAGCTATTCTTGACTGTCATGCAAAGAAAGTGAACCTATCTTTCCCTAACTTGCCTCTGTTGATGTGGACTGGAGCACTTAGCTCCTATCCTAAGAGCATTATTTCTTATATGAAGCTTGTCGCCTGACATGGAAAAGGTGTTTCGCTTATTTAGCTCATGTTTGGGATGTTTGTGAGGAGCCTCCATCTTTGGAGACTAACAAGGTTGCCACATAGTTTATGGATGTATTTGCAACTGATTTACTTGGTGTTCCTCGAGATTGTGATATTGTCTTAGCTATTGATGTAGAGCTAGGAAGTAAGCCCATGTCTATTACTCTTCGGATGGCTCTGGCTGAATTGATGGAGTTAAAGGAATAGTTGGGAGAATTGTTGAAGAAAGGCTTTATCCGTCTGTGTGAATCTCACTAGGTTGCTCTTGTATTATTTTTGAAGAAGAAGGATGGCACTACATGTATGTGTATTAACTATCCTCAGCTTAATAAAGTAACCATCAAGAACAAATATTCTTTGCCTCGCATTGATGATCCTTTTGATCTGCTGCAAGGTGCCTTGGTATTCTCCAAGATTGACTTTTTTTAAGGGGAACAGACCTATACCATAGGGTCCATACCTATTTTGATGATCAAGGGTTGAGCTGCACACCCCCAACATTTATTATACAAGCAAACAAAATATAAAAAATACAAGGAGGAGGCATAGACCATACCTCCAGTCTTATGATAGTTCCTAGGTTGGTTATCCTACTAAGGACAACTAACTCATTACCATATTCTAAACGAAGCAAACCAAACAAACCTATGAGAGGACTCCTCTCTACACATGTTCTAGGAAAGCAAATAAATAACGTGACTCTCCCTATACAAGAATTTAAGAGGAAGACTAACACAAAACTAATAAAAAACTGTTCAAACTCAAGGTGGTTGCTTTATCCTCTTTAACCTCCTTCTAAAATTTATGATGCCCATCTTGTCCATCAGATAAGTGCCTTAACTGCAATAGGAAGCCTCTGGAAGACATAGAAATGTTGCTTGATATCCATTTTATGACTCCATTTAGCAAGCAGATTAGTGTGGTATTGGCCTCTCTCTATATATGTCTAATCTGGAAGGTGCAAAGTTAAGTAATAAGCTCTTTGGCTACACTTATAAACAAGAACAGCTTCGAAGGAACCTGCACTTTATAATTGAGCTATGTAATAAGTAATTGGGAGTCTACCTCTAATAGCACATGTTTACCACACCAATTAACACCATAAGTTATAGCCTGTAATTCAGCCTGATTATTAGTTCTATAACCTAAAGAAACAGAGAAAGAAGAAATTAGATGCCCATGTTGATCTCTCAAAATACCTCCTCTACATATTCTCCTTGGAGTAGTTATAGCACTACAATTAGATTTTAGCTTCAGAATGTTATCTTCCGGAGGTTTCCAGACAACTGAAACTATCCTGATTTCTTGAGAACATCTTTCAACCATAGATATCAGATCAGACCAGTTGTGAGGCCAAGACAGATAGATATATACAGTAATTAGAAGGTGAACATATATTTGATCGTAAGAAACTTAACTCTAGCTATATTCGATTTTTTACCACCATATTTAGATGTACATATATTCTTTCAAAGATTCCAACATATAAAAATTTGAAGGGAGTGCATCATAAGTTTATGCACTTAATTATTAGCTCTCTTCTGCCACTAGAAACTTAGAACACTGCTCAAAGTACCATGATTATGAGCAAGTCTGAAATAACCAGAAAAGAACTGCCATATGTAATTAGAAAAATGCACAGTAACAAATATGTGCTCAATATTATCCATACCTATTCTTATGCAACAAGAACATTACAGAAGTTCCACTCCAAATGTAATGATCTTATCTATGGTAGGTAATTTCAATCTTAGTACCCTCCATAAAAGAAAAGACACATTGAATGGAATATACCTATGACAGATTTTAGAGTTCATATGATTCTCTTCTCTCTTGTATCTAATTTAGTCCCATTTAGAAGCTACACTGAATTTAATATTTTTATTGAGTTTCCTAACAACTTCATCAGGTGTATCCACTTAATAATGTAACTTTGGATGCAATATCATAGGAATCATTAACGGAGGGACATATAGTCTAATTCTATTTTCATTCCACTGACCCTCACTCAAGTACTGAGACACTGTAGTGTTATTGAGTCTGAAACATTCATCAGTATGTGTTGCTAATGGCCCATCTCCCAACCAATCATCCCACAAGAAAGAACATGAACCAGAATGAATCCTCCATGTAATCAGTTTGTCAACCCCAACTCTATTTTTGACCAAATATTTCCAAACAAGGGATTGTCCTGAGTTCCATTTTTTGGCAATAGGGTTTGCTCTTTGACAATATTTATCTTAAAAAAATAATCCCCGCAAAGAGTTACCTGTCATAAAACTCCATCATTGCTAATACTGAAATGCTGTACATATATCAATAAGATTACTCACTCCAATACCTCCCTCATCTTGTGGGAAGCTTAGTGTTTCCCAAGAAGCCCAATGGTATTTCTTCTTATCTTGATTCAGCCCAAAAAGAAATCAGCCAAGATTGACTTAGGGTTTGATTATATCATCTCAGAGTTTGGGAGTCTGATATCCCAAAGACAACCATCAAGACTCATTATAGACATTACTAGTTTGTGGTCATGTCATTTGGGTTGACTAATGTCCCAGCTGCTTTTATGGAGTTAATGAATTGAGTGATCAAACACTATTTAGACATCTTTCTGATTGTGTTCATAGATGACATCTTGGTTTATTCCAAGAGTGAGGTAGATCATGTGCAGCACTTGAGGACTATACTCCAGATGTTGAGGAAAGAGAAGTTGTATGCTACATTCTTAAAGTATGAGCTTTGGGTTGAGTCAGTTGTATTTCTTATCCATATAATGCCAAAAGAGGGTATTATGGTCGATCCGACTAAGGTAGTAGCTCTTCATGAGTAGGATAGGCCTACTTCTTTGATAGAGATTCTGAGTTTCCTTGGTTTAGCATGGTATTATTGATGTTTTGTTCAGGATTTCTTATTTATAGAGCCCCATTGACCATATTGAGATAGAATGTTGTAGCAATCCTGTGGTTGGATAATTTAGAGTTGAGCTTTCACAAGCTCAAGAATTTGTTAACTTCAGCACCTATTCTTGCATTACCCAAGGAAAGAGTCCCATTGATGGTATACTATTATGCTTTAGTTATGGATTTTTGTAGTGAATTGATGGAAAAAGGGAAAGTGATAGCTTATGCTTCTAGACAGCTGATGATGCATGAGAAGAACTAACCTACCCATCACATGGATTTGGTTGCAGTTGTGTTTATGTTGAAATTTTGGCAATATTATCTTCATGGAGTGCATTATGAGATCTTTACCGATCACTACAGGCTCAAATACATCTTTACTCTGTCTAATGTAAACACGAGATAGGATATGTTGTTGGAGTTGCTTAAGGACAATGATATCTCTATTTTATATAATCCAGGAAGGCCAATGTAGTAGAAGATGCTTTGAACTAGAAAACTACTAGTATGGGGAGTTTGGCATTCTTGAGGGGGAGTGACTATGGGGCAATGCATCATTTAACACATTATGAGTCATGTTAATACATTGGTTATTTCTTGCGATGCCTTGAGATACTTTTGATTATGGCTTGTGATGCCTTATTATAGATTTTAACACGACCTGCAACGCCCTTGGTTCTATCTTGTAACTTTGTTTCGATAGATGTGTACATTGGCCCCTAGATAGTCGTGATTTCACGTCATACATGGCCTGTGATGCCATTGAATTCATGCATAGCATTGCATTGCATCATTGGATCGCTTTATCATTTATAATTACCATTATTCATGATTTATTTGTATTGTGTACTAACTATTTTGATGCAGGTGAAAGGATTCTTCTATTAGGACTCCTAGTCATGTACTTGATAGATTAATAGTAGGACTCTACTCTAGAGTTTGTGTTACACTAGGTTACCTATTCCCCTTACAACTATCCTCTTTTTACTCATCTTTGTACTCATTATATACATACATACATACATATATATATATGCATATGTATATGTGTATCTATATATATATGAATAGAACTACCAATGGGCTACATGTGCTTTTGATCACTTTATTGTACAGTGTATCAAATGTTCAGAGCTATCCAATCTATTCCTTAGGTCATGTGTTTCTTGTCTGTCCAGTTATGTTCTTCCTAATAATATGGCTTCTGAGCTACTTGTCGCCTCTTCTTTAGATGTCTTGTTTGCTTTGTCTACAACAAATATACCTTTGTCTACAACTATTATTGCATTGGGACCATCTATTTCATCCTTTTCAATTCCTCCTTTGTCTTCTTTTTCTTAAGCTCTTCCTCTCGATTATTGGTCCCAACATTCTGCCAAGTTTTTCTATAGGACAGATTGTCTTACCATCTCTACCACCTCATGCTGGAATAATTGAACTATTAATTCTATCCTTATTCTACTCTGTTGCAGCTTTGGCAGTACCTAATATCACCAACTTGGTTACTATCAAACCTAATTTCATTGAGGACTATCTTGTCATAATCAATTCACCTCTTTGTTGATCTCTTATGAACTTCTTCGCTTTGTGGATGGATCTACATCCAAATCCGCTCAATTTTTATGTGATGTCACTGGCAACCAGTAAATTAGCCCACTCTATTGTTCATGTGTTAGAGTTGATCAAAGTGGATGGTCTTGGTTGTTTGCAACCTTGTCTCATGAGGTTCTTGTTGATGTTCACTTGTTACCCACATCACATGATATTTGGCTATCCTTAATAGACTTTTTATGGATGCTAGTCAAGCCAAATCAATAGAACTTAAGCGTCAACTAACTACAATGTGCATATAAGACTCTATGTCTATTGATCAGTTTCTCCAATAAGCTAAAACGATAGCTGAATCCCATGCAAGAATTAACTCTCCTGTTTACTATTAAGATCTCGTTGGTCATATCCTTCTTGGGTTAGGAAGGGAGTATGACACATTGGTTGGTATCATTACTCATTTTCCTAGTCAATTATCTCTTGAAGAACTTCGCACCAAACTTTTGCTTGATGATCAATGGTTGCAATGCTTCAAAGACTTGGACTCTGGTATCTCATACCAAGCCTTTATTTCTCAAAATTTATCCTCAAATTCCTCTTCTACATATAAAGAGGGTCGTAGAAGAGGTTTGTCTTCCTCTTATACAGGTCGTGGTCATGGAAGAAGAGGCCGAGGCTCCTCTAGTGTCATACTCAATCACCACAAGTTTCCTCATCCAACTCTCCACGCAATGGTTTTCTTGAACATACTTCATTTGATATTGGTAATGCTTCTCCAAATCCTTATCATTCAAAATCTTCTAGTTCACCATCCCTGGGAGCCTTAGGAGTACACCCGTCTTCTACTCTTTGTCAAATTTGTGGGTATCATAGTCATTTTGCATTACAGTCTAATAACCATTTTAATCATGCTTTTGTTATTAATGATCTTCCTAAGTTATTTGTTGCTATGTCTGTTGGGAAAACAAATGATGCTATGTAGTACTTTGGCTCTGTTGCATCCGATCATATGACCTTGTCTGAAGGTAATTTTCTGCGAAAATCCCCTTATACTGGCTTTGATCATGTGCTGGTTGGAAATGGTACTTAGCTTAATATTAAAAATATTAGATATTGTCAATTACCTTATATGTCTTGTCCACAGCACTTGCACTCAATTTTTCATGACTCTCAACTTTGTCATAATTTAATTTCTGTAGAGAAGTCATGTAAGGATAACAATTGTGCTATTAGTTTTGACTCTTCTTCTATATTTGTAAACGACAAAGCATCGGGTCAAAATCTCTTTGAAGCTTCTTGTGAGGGTGATGTTTATCTGTTATCATCTTCATCCATGTCTTCTTAAGCATATGTTGCTATATATCAATCTAGAGATATCTGATATTATCGATGAAGACATAGCAACACTCATACTTTGGATCATCTTAGGAAGAGTAATTCCATTAGTTTACTTATTTCTTCTAGTAGTGATTGTGTCCCTTATCAGTAAGGCAAATCTCAATGATTATCCTTTAATTTAGTAGATCACTATAGTTCTTCGCCTTTGGATGTTATTCATTCAGATGTTTGGCAGTCACCTATTACATCAAAACTTGGGTGTAGTTACTATGTTATTTTTGTTGATGATATTTCTCTATTTACGTCGTTATATCCTCTAAAAAATATATATCAGAATTTTTATTTTTTTTTTGCATTTTTGTGCTTTCCAAACACTAGTAGAGAACATATTCAGTACTAAAATAAAGGCCTTTCAAAGTGATGGTGATGGTAAATTTGATGGCATACCTAGGCTATAACATTTTTCTAGCTGGGGTGTTTCTTTCGCAAGTTGTGTCTGGATACACCTCAACAAAATATGGTTGCTGAAAGAAAACAAATTATTGAAATAGTGCGTACTGTTCTTAGAAAGGCTATTTTACCATCACTATTTTGGGTTGATGTTGCTTATTATGTGATTTATACTATTAATAGATTGCCAACCCCTATTTTATAGTGCCTTTCCCCTTTTGAAAAACTCTTTTATAGTCCACTGGATTATAATTTTCTTAGAGTTTTTGGTTGTGAATATTATCCTAACATTTCTGCTCGAGTCTCTCACAAGCTTACACCCATTCAATTTGTTGTGTTTTTCTAGGTTATGCATCTAACTTTAAAGGATATCGTGGTCTAGATGCCAAATCTGGTCGTGTCTATGTTAGTCGTCATGTTATCTTTCATGAGTCAGTATTTCCATACAATATATTATCTTGTTCTTCAGACATGTCTTCATAATCCATCTTTCTACATCCCCTTGTAGTAACATTGCCATTCTTTACTTTGCAACCATCCGTAGACGATACCCCTTCTAATCATTCTTTGGCTAGTTCTCCTCTTTCTGCTACTTGTTCGACTTCATTAACTTTAGCAATATCTACATATTAATCTAGTAGGTCATGCTCTGTTGATAATTCTATATCTTTATCTACCTTGCTACCTGCTATAATTTCTTCCCCTTTCGTGTCTGCTATTCCATCACATCCAATGCAAACTTGGTCAAAATCTGGTATGCTAAGCCTAAGAATATTTTGTCGTTGAGTAACCTTCTTAATGATTGTGAGCCCTCTTGTTTCTCTCAAACTGCAAAAAATCCTAAGTGGCATCAAGCCACGACAGATGAATTTAATGCACGTTTAAAAGCTTTGTTTTTTCTTTCTCTTCAGTTACAGATGAATTTAGTTGGTTGTAAGTGGTTTATTGTATTAAATATAATTCGAATGTGTCAATTGAGCATTACAAAGCTCATCTTGTAGCATAAGTTTTCACCAACAACCTGGTATTGATTACTATGAGACGTTTAGTCCTATTATTCGGGCTACTACTATTTGCATGATATTCTCTCTGGCATTTTCTAATTCTTAGTCTATTCATTAGTTAGATGTCAAAAATGTCTTTTTACATGATCTTCTTAATGAGGAAGTATTAATGAAGCAACCTCCAAGTTCCATTCACTTTGATTTTCCTCATCATGTTTGAGAATTTAACAAAGCAATTTATGGTTTAAAAATAGGTCCCACGTGTATGGTTTCATTATTTTAGTACATTCCTCCTTTCTCATTATTTTACTTGTTGAAAAATTGATACCTCTATGTTTGTTCGTCATTCTTACTCTAGTATTCTTGTCTAATTACTTTATGTTGGTGATATTATTCTTACTAGTAGCTATTTACCATTACTTAATCAGTTCATTAGTCTTCTTTCTCGTCAGTTTTTTATGAAAGACTTACTTGAACTTCATCGTTTTCTTGGTGTTCAAGTTGTTCAACCATCTGATAGTCTTCATTTATCTCAACAGAAATACATTTTATACCTTCTTCTTAAGTTTCACATTCATACTTATAAGTCGGTTGGTACATCTTTAGCTTTTTGTACTACTGTTTCCCTTATGGATGGTGAGTTACTTTCTGATCCTAGTGAATATAGGAGCATGGTGGGTGCTTTACTACTTTACTCTTACACATCTTGATATTGCCTATGCTGTTAATGTTGTGTCTCAGTTAATGCATTCATGCTGTACTACTATTTGCATTATATGAAGCGTATTTTTAGGTACTTACAAGGCACTACTAAACATGGACTATACTTGCATGGTTTATTATCTAAATCGTTGGTAGTTGCTTATTTTGATGCTTATTGGGCTGGATGTCTTGATTGTAGGTGCTCTACCATTAGTGTTGTTGCGATCTTAGGTTCTAATCTTATTTTATAGCATGCAAAGAAACAACCCACAGTTTCAAGATCCTCTAGAGCTGCTGAGTATAGGGCTATTACCTATACCATTGCTGAAACTTCTTGGATATGTCATTTATTTTATGAGCTTAATCTTTATCTTCATCGCCAGTTCGAGTATTGTGTGACAACATCATCTCAACATACATATCTCACAACCCTGTGTTCCATGATCATTTTAAGCCTATTGAGATTGACTATCATCACATTCGTGAGCAAATTGCTCAAATTGCAATATATGCCTTCTCACTTACAACTGGCTAATACTTTTACAATGGGTTTATCCTCTTCCTATTTTTGCTTTTTACGTGACAATTTGTCCATGATATTGACATGTCTATATTGAGGGGGCATATTAGGACTCTTAGTCCATCTACTTGACAGATTCATAGTAGGACTCCACTCTAGAGTTTGTGTTACACTAGGTTACCTATACCACTTACTACTATCCTCTTTGGACTCATTATATATATGAATAGAACTATTAGAAAGCTACACATGCCTTTGATCACTTTATTGTACATCTTCATTATTGCATACTTGTTCGATTCCTCTTACCAAGTCGATGGAACATACTAGTTACATTTTTGGTGTATCACTCCTACTTTATTTCCTCTCTATTGATCATGCACAGGGTTCAAGACAGAGTAGTTGTCATGACCCAAGCCTAGAGCCTTGACGTGACACAATGCACAGGAAACCCAGAAGCAACCCAAACAAGCCTCTTAAGCATAACATTTGTACATCCTTGGTTTCAGAAGTATAATTAAACAATAAGCAAGTAACAAATAATTCTAAGGGGAAGTGGGACTTTGGACTCACGCTATGGGGATGTTATAGGGAAGAAAATTTGCATGAATCACATAACAAATAAAGTCTAAGGAGCGGGTAAATATGAATTGTGCTATGGGGGCAATAGGGGATTTGGTACTTCTATCACATCATCAACAAGCATCAGCACATAAAACTGGATAAAGACTAAAGGAAGTCTTTCATAATCACATAAACATAGTGGAGTCAAGATTATTACATAAATAGCCATATATCAAAAGACACCTCAACAGGAGTTGAATAAGGTCCAAGACATCTCCCGAGATCACTCTCAAAAGATAAATATCCATAAGTAAAGAAGTGTTAACAAAACATGAAAGGAAAGTGGATGTTGTCCCCGAAATGGGGACTCACCAACAGTAATCTTTGAACAAGCCATCTAGCCACGAGGAGAAGGATGAATAGGAGCTCTGATCTTTACATGATTATATTATGTAGGAAAAAAGTTTGTGTTAGTACTTGAAATGTACTAAGTGCGCGAGGTGCACTGCAACAAAGGTCATAATCATTAATAATCATGATGCATAATCATGATCAATAGACATAACCTCAATATGACATGCATAGTCAATGCTTAAATTAAAATAGGCATAGAGATAGTAAATCTTGCATAATATATCATATATACGTGGGAGGAGACTCCAACTGACATATAAGACCAAGTGAGCTACTTTTAGAATCCCGATGTTCACTCCATACTGAATAAAGGAGTGGTGGACTTGCCAAGGTAAACAAAGCATGACCCCACAAAGTGAAGAACTTGTCCTAGTTGGATCCACTAGTAAATCCCATTTACGGGAATAATATAAATCTATGGTGGTATATAGTTAAGAGACCAAGACTCTATATAATAACCCCTTGGATTGAGCCCCCACCTTAAGCCTCTTTCAATACTAAGTCTAATCCCATGGAATACTTAACATAGTCATAAATTTAATCATAACTTAAATGACTTGTCAAAACATGAGAACATGGCATGAGTAGCTTATTCAAATACTTGACCCCTACACGTGAGCATACAACTTATAGTAGAGTGTAAAAATATTTTATGTACTTGACCGCTTCTAGTAGGCATTGCATTTCACATAAGGGTAGAGATTGTAATATGCTTGACCCCTTCTAGTGAGCTTTAATTTGTATGTAAGGGTAAAATAGTTATCATGCTTGACCCTTTTATCTAGACATTATTCACTCACAAGAGGGTAGAATATAGTATAAGGGCTCAACATTTTACTTATAAATAATACAAACATTTCATGTGTTTAATACATGCTTAGGAGCCTATAATTTATCATAAAATACTTGTCGTGCAAAATATGCAATAATATTTCATCAACATTGGAATCCTTGTTCTGTAAGCTTAAAATACATGACATTATTGCATATTATTGCATATTTATCATCAACATTGGAATCCTTGTTCTGTATTTTAAGCTTAAAATACATGACATTTTAATGAGATACTTTGTTATGTTTGGGGAGGTTTTTGAGAGGGTCTTGAGTGATATAGAGTTAAAAAATAGCTAAGTATGATGTTATTACACATAAGTGGGCATGGGGCTGTGACCGTTATCCCCTTGCCCGACACAAGAAAATTAAGGAAAATTTAATACTGGTCTACACCACTAGAGTGATGCAAACCCACCATGAAGGCCAAGTTCCACTAGTCCGCGCCCCTGGCGCATCATAGCTAGGGCGCGAACTGACACTATCTCTTAAAAAATTAGCAAAAATTATTTTTCACTACAAGTCTTCTAACATTTGGTTTATTCCCATTTCCCACTCAATTTTTCCACCTGATCGAGAATATAATGTAATTCTTGATATCATATGTGGATTTTAAGATATATAGAAATTATGTTTATGCGCATTTTCGAAGCATATTTTGGGGTGTTTCATTCGACCTGAACCCCAATATAGCCAATCGAGGAGCTTCTCTAGCCACCTCCTTGCTACCTATATCAATATGAGCTAGACTACCCATGGATACTCGACTTAGAGCATCGGACATAACATTAGCTTTGTTAGGATGGTATTGCACACTCATGCCATAAGCCTTAAGGAATTCTAGCCAACTTCTTTGCCTCAAGTTAAGATCTTTTTATGTGAACAAATATTGGAGACTCTTGTGGTCGTTAAGCACATCTATATGAACCCCTTACAAGTAATGACTCTAACTTATCAAAGCAAAACACTATGATCGCGAATTCAAAATCGTGGGTGGGATAATTTCACTTATGCACCTTTTGTTGCGTAGAGGCATATGTTATAACCTTGCCGCTTTGCATCAAAACACCTCCCAGACCAATCCTTGAGATATCAAAATAAACCACAAACCCTTCCAGCCCTTCTGATAAAGCCAAAATAGGAGCAGAGATAAGCTTTGTCTTTCAAGGTTTGAAAACTCTTTTCACACTCATCAGTCAAAAGAAATTTTGTCTTCTTTTGGGTCAACTTTATCATAGGGGAAGCACTGGAAGAGAAACCATTCACAAACTTCTAGTAGTACCCTACTAAACCTAGGAAGCTACTAATATCCCTTGGAGTCAAGGGCCTAGAGAAAATACTTATCACCTCCATCTTCTTAGGGTCTACTTTAATTCCATCACCCGATACCATATGCCCTAGGAAGCAACCTCCTTCAAAAAAAATTCACACTTTTTGTACTTGGCAAACAATTTCTCCTCCTTCAAAATTTGCAACACTACCCTTAAATGATTGATATGTTCTTCTTCACTTTGGAATAAATCAATATATCATCAATAAAGACTACCACAAACATATCAAGTTATGGTTTAAAGACCCTATTCATGAGATCCATAAATATTGTCAGTTTATTAGTCAAGCAAAAAGACAATTATCATAAATTGAAAATGCCTATATCTATTTTGAAAATCCATCTTGGGAATACACTCCCTCACCCTCACTTGGTAGTATCTGGACTAAAGTTCAATCTTAGAGAATTGACTAGCCCCTTGTAGTTGATCAAAAAGTTCATTGATCCTTGGTAGAGGATACTTGTTCTTTATAGTGACTCTATTGAGTTGTCGATAAGCAATACACATTCTAAGGTAACCATCCTTTTTTTCCAAACAACATAGGTGCACACTAAGGTGACTTGCTAGGCGTGAGAAAACCCTCCTCCAAAATATCACTCAATTGATCCTTCAACTCCTTAAACTTCTCTAGGTCAATATAGTAAGGGAGAATGAAAATGGGTTGTGTATCGGGGAGAAGGTCTATACCAAAGTCTATTTTCCTTTCGGGAGGAACACAGGAAAGTTTATCAGGAATGTTATCAAGAAACTCATTGACCATCACAACTGACTCAATAGGGAAAACTTTAGACTCAATATCCCTAAACCTTACAAGATGGTAAATGCAACCCTTAGAAATAAATTTTAGGATTTTAGTACAAGAAATGAATCTACACTTGACCACTACATTACAACTCTCCCACTCAAGGATGGGTTCATTAGGGAATTAGAATCTAACCTTACAGGTCCAAAAATCACTGAAAGCATGATTTGTATATAACCAATACATCTCAAGAATAATATCAAAATGTACCATGTCAAGTTCAACAAAATCACAGGGCAAGACTTTATGCAATACAGACACAAGACAAACTCTATAGACTCTTTTAGTAATAATGGACTCACCAATTGGGGTAGACACTTCATAAGGTTCACACAATAATTCGAGACACACATGAAACTTATTGGCAACAAAAAGTATAATGAAAGAAAGTATGGCACAAAGATCTATCAAAGTATAAACATCATAATCAAAACCTTTGACATACCCATAACAACACCGAGCACCTCATCCACTCCATGCCTCCTTTGGAGAGCATAGAACCTATTTTGCCTTGGAGCCCACCTTGTTGGACTCCATTTGCCCTTTGACCAACATTAGTACATTACCCTTGAGAATGACCATGTATACCCTTATTTTGATCATTGAGGTAATCAACAACCTTGTGACCCACTTCACCACAACCGAAGTATGTATTAGAGTTATTCAAACATGGACCATCATGGTTTCTCCTACACTTTTGGCACCTAAGATTAGTCATCCCACAATTGCCACCTTGGAACCTTGGATTGGACACCCCTATTATTAACAAACCTCTTATTTGGAGCATTAGAGGACCTTGGCCTTAGAACTTGTGACCTTGTCAAAATCGGCCACCCTTGGTACCTTGGAAGCCACCCTCAAACCGAGCCCTTTTGGACTCCCTATTTCTTATCTTCCTAATTTTCTCCCCCTACAGTTGTTCTATATATGTCATGAGACAAGACAAGTCCATATCACTCACTAGTATTTCTCTATAGCACTCTTTATTCATCAAGTTAGACATCCCCAACACAAACTTGCTCATCCTTGATCTAGGGTCGACAACCAAATGAGGAGCATACTTTGAGAGCTTGTTAAACTTAGGACATACTCCCTCAAACTCATGGAACCTTTATTAAGATTCATGAACTCTATCATCTTTTCCTCTCTCAACTCAATATGGAAGAATCGGTTGAGGAAGGCGGCTTTGAACTCCTACTAAGGAATAGCATCATTATTTCTCCTCTCCAATTTCCGTTGAGCAAACAAAATTTGGGATACACCTTTGAGTTGGTAGGCCGCTAATTCAACCTTCTCCTCTAAATTTACCTCCATGATAGATAGCACCCTATGCACCTCATTGATGAACTCTTGGGGGTCTTCCTCAATCTTGGACATATGAAATTTTAGAGGGTTCATCCTTGTGAAATCCCTCACCCTTATAGACGGAGTAGGAGTACAAAGAGCTTGGGCCCCTTAGTTCAATTAGTTGGTCATATATTGGGCTAACATAGTGATGGCATTACAAAACTTATCTTGGGCCAACCCTCTATCGTGAGGACTCTGGTTACTCCTCAGGTGCATGGGCTCTCCTTAGTCTTTCTCTAGGTAGCGACATAATCTAGAAGAACAAAAGAGCATTTATTAAGGGGGAGAAAGCCTTATCTTTCAGCATGACATAGATCATGAAGAAGCGAAAAATTTCCTAAAATTCCTCTTGGCCTCCAAATCATTGTTGTGTTATGCTTTGCGACCATGAAGAAGACTTTTATTGAGGTGGTGTGTTAGTTTTTTAAGGAGCATTAACAACCTAGTACTCTGATACCAAGCTTGTCACGACCCAACCCTAGGCTTAGATGTGACACGATAAATGGAAAGTCCGGAGACAACCCGAACAATTCTCTTAGCATAAGACAATAACAAGAGTCAAGTATTTAAAAAGGGAACTGGGACTAAGGGAAGTATTTCATAATCATAAAACATAAGAATAGTCTGGCTCTTAAGCATATACAACCATAGTATCCAACAACTCCTCTTCTTTAGAATGGAGTGGCAGCTAAAAAACTTCCAGGGCTTACCCTCGTGATAATAATTATCAAACATAAGGAAAAAATCTCAACACAACATGAATAAAGTAGATATTATCCTCGAAGTTGAGGACTCACCAAAAGCTTCCTTCAAGAACCAAACTAGCGATGTTGAGGAGGATGATAAATAGGAGTTCCATTCCCATTTTGGAAATATCATATAGGCATAGAGCATGCATTAGTACATGGAATGTACTAAGTATGCGGAGTGCAAGGCAACAAGGACATAAGCCATAATATTTGAAATGCATATATATATAGACAACTTATATAATCTCAATATGATATGTATGATCAATGCTTGTAAGAAAATATTCATGTAAAACATTTAACTTGCATATTACATAATACATATGTGGGAAGAGACCTTAACCGACATAGACCAAGCGAGCTACTACTTGGAATCTAAGGCATGACACCCCCTTGGAAAGGTGATGAGGCATGACACCCTCTCCATAACGTGTGGTCTACTTGCCAAGATAAACAAAACATAAGAACATGAACTAGTGGTATCGACTAGCAAATCCCATTTAGGAAAATAATATCATCCTATGGTGGCACATAGTTGACAGAGTAAGGACTTTATATATTGACTCCTTGAGTCGACCCCTCACCTTAAGCCTCAATGGGTGCAAAGTCTAATCCCACAGAATACTTAAAATAATCATAACTTTAATAATAGCATGAGTAACATGTAAAAGACATGATACCATGACATGAGTAGCTCATTCACATTCTTGGCCTCTATTAATGAGCTTAATTAAACTTGAACATAAGAGTAAAATAGTAATTATGCTTTATCCTGAACTTGACATGAATGGCTCACTAGAGGGAAGAATCTTGAAATAAGGCTCAAATTGTTACTTGTAAAATCATGGATATCTTTCATCAATTAAAAACATACTTGGGAGTCCATAATTATCATGAAATCACATGACTTGTAAATCATGCAATGGTCCATCAACAACTTAGGAATTCTTGTCATGTAATTTAATCAAACACACGGTGGGTTCATGACACTTGTTCAAAATCATGCAACTCAAGAGTACAACAAGAAGGAGTAAAATCAATTCAAATCCACCCACAAATATTGTTGTTAAACCCTTGTTCTGAGTATCTTGAAATTCATCTAAAAATTCACAATAGTTCATAGTTTCATAGTTTACATCATGCATAACTTCAATAGATATAAATCAACTCATGGTATGAGATTAAAATTGATATTCAAGCATAAGAAATAAATACTTGACAAAACCCAACATAATTTACATTCATAATTCATAATAAGAGATACCCATAAGTAACATAACTCATGCAGTTTTCATAAAATAGCATGATTTAAAGTTAGGCTCTATGGGTGAATGGACCTATGGATGAAGACCCACATACCTTAAACGTAAAATTTCTTGGAGTGAACTTTAAGAACACTTGAAGTTTGGGTAAGGTCCTTGAAATCCCAAAGTTGCTCTAGAGATCCCTGAATTTGAATGAGTATTTTGGTAAAGTCTTGGAGAGGTTTTAGAGAGGGTTTCGTGAGTTCTAGTGTTGAAAATGGCTACGTATAGAGGATTTCACATTTAAATGGGTATTGAGTTATTATCCCAATGCCCTTGGATGGAATATGAAAACAAGGGAAAAACTTACACTGGTCCATGTCCAGTCCGCGACGCGGACCAAATGTGGAGGACAAATTGTGCTAGTCTGCGCCCAGACCCCATTACACTTGGGTCGCAGCTGTACACTAGAAACTGATTAATTAGCGAAAATTATTTTTTGCTATGGGTATTCTAAATTCTGAGATTTACACATTTCTAACTCAATTGTGTCCTCAAATCAAGAATATGAAGTTGAATTTTTGAAATCATGCACTATTTTTGAGATATGTGGAAATTACGACTATGGGGAATTCAGAATCGCATGAGGGGTGTTTCAACAAATACAAATTCAATGGAGTGACTCAAATTCCTAATCAACTAACAAGGTTTACTTGATACAAACTTAGAAAAGCATCCATATCACCAATCCATGTCAATTTGCATTTCCACAAAAAAATGAAAGTCCTTAAAATACACAAATATATAGAAGGAACAAGGGACAAGGACTCAAATATTCACATTCAATAGAAGACCATCTTGTGTACACAAATGCCACACAATAGGCTTGCCTTTATTTTCAATCAACATTGTCTCAATTTATTTTGGTTGGAGATCTCAAAGGGCTTTCTATGCTTGTAATGTAGGCTAAGGGGTAGGGTAGGATACAATTTGGACAATAGTGACTAGCCCTCCTTAAGTCCCACATACAACATTCATTCTTTTTCAACTTTTCCACTTTATCTTCTTTGCATCACAGCAATACACATTTAGCCCCTATTTATCACTTAAGTGCCCCACTTGCAACCATTTCTCAACATTTTGGAGGATTCTTTTTATTCAAGCGCATTTTCTTCATTTTCTTTTCATTTTGAAAGCACACCTTTTCTTTTCTGTTCATTCCTCCATTAATTTTTCTTTTTCTTTTTCTCTTAACAAGCCTCCAAGTGTGATACCCTCCCTTTTTCACCTACACCACCTCCAACTTAGGCTTCAAGACCTAATTCTCAAAAGCATGTAAAACTCAAGGAGAGATAAGGGTTCAAAAGAGGGATATCTTTTCAAAGGGTTCAAGGCTTGTAATTAAGGTTTCCAGTAGAAAGGACTAGGCTCAGAAGAGAAACTAGGGATAAAATCAATGCACTTGGTGGCTATTTAGGCTAACTAGGCTCAATTCAAACCAAAGAATGCCTAAGATCATTTTTCCAACCAGTATTTCTGAAGGCTAACATTTCGGGACTAACAAGGCAAGTTCTAGGTATCATAAGTACACACAAGGAATAAAAGAAAAACTCACAACATACACGACATGCAAATTAAACAAGAATAGATTAATGTAAGTCTCTAGTAAGGTATAATGGACTCATTTCTCAAACATATCCTTCTAGCAAGTAAGAGTCACAAAAAGAGTTATGGTGTTGTTTCAAAATCACCCCAAAACCATCTAACTTTCAAAAATTTAACTTATAAAAATATATTCGTACTATACAAGTCATAATACCTATATATAGTTTCAGCTAGAGTTAATGGCTACTCAGACTTTACCAAAGACTATAGTTTACACACGCATTCACACACCCAATCGATGACTTGCCCTTAAGAATGTCGTTACTTAATCCATCGTAGGGAATCATTGATTACACACACCGTTAAAAAGAAAAATAAGAAACTACCTAGTCTACTGAAATAGTTAAACCTAAAACAATATAAACAAGCCCAACATGGGCATACTATAATCAACAAAAATCAAGCTCGGTGAGGGCACATCATCAATACAACGCAAGAAAGAGTCTACAAGTGCCAACAAATCCAAAGTATACAAAATGGGAAACAAAACTCATAATCAACTCATAAGACCAGCCCTAACTAAATATGTTTTATGTCCTTATAGCACAATCACAAAATACAAGAGAATACAAGGGAATCCTTGAAATGATCACTTGATACTTGACTCGAAGAGATGGTCAACTCACCATTAGTATTTGTAGAACTAGACCCACATAGCTACCTAAACTAGGCCATTATCATGTTCAGGAATCTACTCATGTTCTTCCCATGCTCCCTGAAATTCTTCACCCCCCCTTTATCTTTCCCTGCCTCCAACTCATATGCTCAAGCCAGTCACTCGTAACTCTCTGAGCATTTAGAAGTGATGCAATTAGAGGCTGTTCATCTATTGTATCTCCTGGTGGTCCTATGCAAAGGGCTAAAACTAACTCTCTAATCAGCTCATCCATCCCATGAATCAGGGAGGACAAGTATCTCATAATGGGAGGATCAAACTAAAGAGATTCTGAAGAAACTAAAGGACCTATAGCTCCTGAAGTGGACACTATTACTCTAATCTTGCCTCTATCAGTTGCCCAAAAGAGGGATCTAGAACATCAATCTATTTCTTATTCTATCCTCATAGGCTACCTCTCTTCTTTTATGTATGGATTTCTCTGTCTGACTTCTTCTCCTCATCAGTGGGTTGGACAAACACCCCTACCTCATAGCATCATCTGGAGATTAGTAAGGGGTACACTAGGCTCTTGGCCCTCCCTTGGTCCACTTCTATAATCTAATCCATTATAATTTATCCCACATTAGCCTAAAGACCATCCAAGATAATTGCTATGACAAGTGTATGGTGCAAAGTCACCACCATTTCATATGTGGAGGGAATGACCTGAGCAAATATGATTGAAAGCTAATATCTAGCTTGCATTGTGAACTCGTGTGAGTGAATATCTCTATGTGAAGAGAGCATTGGGGAAATAAAATGCCCCAAAAAGTGCCCAAAAATGTGCCTTGAGAAAGCCCAAATTCATAGTTTTCATATATATCAAAATCTGTGCATGATATCAAAAATCCAACTTCATATTCTTGGTCAGGGGGAAAAATTGAGTGGGGAATATATATAACCCTGACTTTAGAGCAACCCTAGCAAAATTTGATTTTTCCAATTTTGCGCAAAATATAAGGGTGCATAATAGTTTTGCGATGCAGACCCATCGCGAACTAGTGTATTTTACTAGCAGTTTTTTTATTTTGGTCCAAGGCCTTGGGGTCTTGTTCCTAAGCCATACTCTATGTAAAACACCTATAATTAGTCATTTTGCAATCCCATATCATACAAGACATTCCCCAAAACCCTCTCTAACACTTAGCCAAATAATTCATCCAAATTCAAGTGCTCCAAACTCATTTCAGATCTCAAGAATTCATTCAAAGCTTCAAGTTCTCATTCAAATCTTCATCAAAGAAATCTCCAAATTTGAGGTATGTGGGTTTCAACCAGTGGGTCCTTTCACCCATGCTGCATAATATTTTTTTAATGTAAATTGGTTTTTTCAAGTTGATTATTCATGGGTATCTTCTATTATGAAATTTGAATATAAACTATGTCTAGGTTTCATAAGATGTGATTGTTTAAGCATATTTTGAGCTATGAATTTATGATCCATTATGAGATTTAATGAAGAGTTTCAATGTATCTTGCATAAGGGTATTACTAAGTGTTAGTGGTTTGATTTACTTCATGTTTTCTCAAATGATTTCTCTCTTGAATTGCATGATTTTTATCTAGCATTGCACTGCCACTAAGTGTTTGATAAAATATCCGGTTATGGATTTTTGAGTTATTTATGATCTATTGCATGGCTTATGAGTGAAGTGACTTTATGATGATCAAAGGAATGTATGTACGAGTTGAATTCATGAAATGTATCTATAGTTTTGCAAGTTGACCACACTTTGTTGAGGGGGTGCTATGCCTCAATCACCTTGTCAGGGGTGCTATGCTCGTACTACCACGTTGAGGGGTATGTACCTCAATCGCTTTGTCGGAGGGATGGTATGCCCGTACTATCTTTGAGAGGTAGGTACATCAATCACCTTGTCGGGGGGGGGGGGGTTAGTATGCTTTTACTACCAATTGAGAGGTAGATACCTCAATCGCCTTATTGAGGGATGATACGCTCGTACTATTAATTGATAGGTAGATACCTCAATCGCCTTCTAAAGGGGTGGTAGTCCTTGGATTCCGATTACTAGTTCGCTTGGTCTATTGTGATGGTCTCTTCCTACACATGTATTATGTTCTATATAAGTGTGTTTTACTTTAAGCGTTAATCATGCATACCATGTCGCAAATATACTATCTCTTGATTATGATTATGAATTTTGACTATGTTGCCTATCTCTTGCTACATTGTATCCTACATACTTAGTACATTCAAACATACTAATGCATACTCTATGCCTATATGATGTTACCATGTATGAACCGAAGCCCCTTATGATTATCCCCTCAATGGCTAGTTGCACATCTTGAAGATAAGCAATTGATCAGTCTTCAAGTTCAGGGACACTAGCCCTTAAAGTTGTCTTGGCCCCCACCCAGTCTATGTAAGAGGTGTTATTGGGCAGTTTATGTAATAATGCTTTGATCTTTGTCTCTTTTGATAATTCATGCTATTCAAGACTTCCCTTAGTCCCTTTTATCCTTGCGTATACTCTCTTATTGTTGTCTGCTTTGGTTCCCTAACCAAGGATGTTTAAGTGATATTCTAAAAGGTTTGTTTGGGTTTTCTATTCATTGGGTCACATCTAGGCCCTAGGCTTGGGTCATTACAAACTTCGTATTAGATTACTAGATTGTTAATGGTCCTCGAAATCTAACACATTGCATCATTTAAAGTCTTATTCACTGCTGTGAAGCATGCCAACATTACGAATGAGAGGCTATGAGATTTTTTTAGAAAATATTTCACTTCTTCATGATCTATGTCCTACGATAGAGTTTTGTTCACTAAGACTTCACCATACCTCACTTGAGGGTTAACTTCCAATGGTGACATGTCAAATATAGAGGTTTGTAATACTCTATGGCTATTGTCCACGATTGTAACCCGCTCAACCCAATCATCAAATGGATGTTCCCAAGACTTCAAGGGGGAAGAGGAGCAAGAGTGAGGCTAAGAAGGCCGAAGTTCATGGTGGCTCATCCTCTACTAGACTACTGGTTCCTTAATATGGAAAGGAGAGGACCTTTTTTGCCATTTGACAAGAGTGTGGCAAGAAACATCAAGTGGAGTGCTCCGTGGGAAGTGAGGGTTATATCAAGTGTGGCTGTGTTGTACATAAGATGGGAGATTGCCCCATGTTCTCCAACGGAGGGAGAAGAATGGGTCAACTTGAAGGTAGGCTTACATATGCCAAGCCTGGTGGCAAGGGTGAGATGACTAATCCTAGATGCCCAAAATATCGGAAAAATCACAATGGCGTATGTAAGATGAACACGGGTTTATGTTTTCAGTATGCCAAGGGGGTCCATAAGATTATTGATTGTCCATGGGTTGCTAAGAATCATTGGGATGACCAATGACATCCTCAACCATAAGCTTCTAGGAAACGCAAGACTTTTGGCAGTACTTCATAGGTAGTTAAAGGTATTTGATTTTGATATATATGCATCAATAGTCCTGGGTGCCACTCTTTCTTTTATTACTCTTTTTGTTGCTAAGAAGCTTCATATTAAACCCAAATTTTTGTATGAGCCTTACAAGGTGTCTACTTCCATTGGTGCATCCATTGTTGCTAGAAGAGTCTATAGAAATTGTCCCATTTTCATTTTGTATAAAATATTGCCTTATGATTTTGTTGAGTTGGATATGGTGGATATGGTGAATTTTGATGTCATTTTTAGGATAGATTGGTTGTATTCATACTGTACTTCTAATGATTGTAAGACCCATAGGTCAAGTTCCAATTCCCTAATGAACTCGTCCTTGAGTGGGAGAGTCATGATGTTTTGGTAAAGGGCAGATTCATTTCTTGCACTAAAGCCCAAAGCTTGATTTATAAAGGGTGTCTTTATCATCTTGTGAGGGTTAGGGATATGGAGTCCAAAGTCATTCCTATTGGGTAACCATCAAGAATATGTACTCTACAAAGGATTGATGATCTATTTGACCAACTTCAAGGGGCTAGTTACTTCTCTATGATTGATCTTAGGTCCAGGTATCACCAAGTAAAGGTGACAGAGTGTGATATTAACACGATGGCCTTCCGGTCGGTATATGTACTATGAGTTTATGGTTATGTCCTTCGGGTTTACTAATGCACCAACTATCTTCATGGATCTTATGAATAGGGTATTTAAACCCTACCTTGATTTATCTGTGGTGGTATTTATTAATGATATATTGATCTATTTCTATAGTGAGGAGGAGAATATGAATTATTTGAGGGTTGTGTTACAAATCTCGAGGGAGGAGAAGTTGTATGCCAAATATGAGAAATGTGAGTTTTGGTTGAAAGAGGTTGAAGACAATGTAAAGTAGAGTGTGGTCATGTCTCATATTTTAAATATTGTCTCCCCAACGGACTAGTAATATGCATTTCCTTTTGGCTTGTTATCACTGTGTATCTTCTTAAAGGCATGTCAAACATAGAAAACCCTTAGAATATATATAAAAAGCACATAATTACAGGTTGGTTCTCCCGAGCCTTATCGGCGATGGGTGCTAGTCCTCCCTAATGGGACTTTGGGTGTGACAAAAGTGGTATCAGAGCAGGTCATCCTAAGGAGCCTACAAAGCTGTGTCTATGTAGAATCTTGTTTATCAATGTGTTGTGTACCACATTTAGAAGAAGGAGGCTATATGGCATTTAGGAGTTGTTACTTTCTTTCCATTCTTTAGATCATGCCATATAGTCAAGTGTAATAGGTTCATTGTGTCTAATTCCTAAATTGTTTTGTACATCTAGTATGCCAGAAACAAGCCAGAATAAAGGTAAAGAGAAAGGAATAAAAGTGGTGGTTGGTATACCCCGACAGGTGAGACAACAAAATGATATTCGAGAGGAGTCCTTGTCACAGACCTCTCCAATTCCTCTAGTTCTTAATGAAACAGAGAGCAGTGAGATTCCCCTAGAGCCACCTATTGATGCTACCATACAGGATCTGAGAAATATAGTCCAACTATTGCTCGTATAGTTGCTGGTCAAGGTCAAAGGCAAGAAGGTCTAGTTATAGATACAAAAGGTACAGATAGGGCAGCTAGTACCAGGATACATGATTTTCTTAATTTGAACCCTCTAACCTTCATTGGGTCAGATTCTAATGAAGACCCCTAGGACTTTATTAATCAGATTCAGTGTACTTTAGATGTTATGTATGTGAGTGGTGCAGAAGCAGTTGAATTAGCGACATATAGGCTGAAGGGTGTGGCTATATTATGGTATGAAGTTTGGAAACAATCTAAGGGTATAGATGCACCTCCAACTACCTGGAAAGAGTTCAAAGAGGCATTGCTTGACCATTATTTACCATTAGAGATCCGAGAGGCCTGTGTAGATCAGTTCTTGAACCTTTACCATGGGAATATGAGTGTGAGGGAGTATAGCCTTCAATTTAATTCCCTGGCAATATATGCTCCTAATGTGGTCGCTACAATGGCAGATAGAGTTCACCGATATGTAGATAGGTTAGATATGTATCTAGTCAGAGACTGCACCATTGCCTCCTTGAATAAAGATATGAATATAGCAAGAATGCAGGATTTTATATAGAAATTAAAAAAACAAAGAGAGAGGAGAAGGACACAAGAGCTGGAGAGGGGGTAGGCCAAAAGAGCCAGATCTATAGGGCAGTTTGCACCACCCCAAAGTGATCTCAGGCCTCAATTTGCGAATAGACCACCTAGGCCATTATCCTCCTACTCTATAGTCAGTGCTCCACCATAACTTTAAGGGCCTAGAAGTAATCAGTTTGGTCAACGAGGTGAGGAACAGGGTACGCGGACAATAGGATATTCAGCAGTATAGCAAATGACACCTAGGCAACCTTGTAAATAGTGTGGAAGGAGTCATCCGAGTATATGTTATGTTGGGATAGATATTTGCTATTGGTGTGATATGCCAGGGCACTAGATAAGGGATTGCCTAAGGAGACGTATGGGTGGTATGGCATAATCTACTATGTCAGCTGTTGCATCATCATCATCAGTTACTCCAGCAGGTAGGGTCAGCAAGTACCTATGGGTTAGGGTAGAGATGTTAGAGGGATAGCTAGCTCTAGCAGAGTCCAGAATTGCACTTATGCACTGGGGAGTCGACAGAATTTGGAAGCTTCACCTGATGTGGTTACAGGTACATTGTCCATCTTTTCACATAAGTCATATGCATTAATTGACCTTGGTTCTACACTATCATACATCACTCTATTAGTTGCTAGGAAGATTAATAGAACACCCAAATTATTGAACAAACCATTTGAAGTGTCTATACCAACTGGTGAATCTATTATGGCTAGAAGAATTTATTATGACTGTGTAGTAAGTGTTTATGGCCGTGACACATTGGCTGACCTTATTGAGCTAGAAATGGTGGAATTTAATGTTATAATGGGTATGGACTGGTTAGCTTCT
>JAOTQJ010084878.1:0-12365 GCA_025642045.1 Solanum sejunctum
TTACAGAGATTTCTGGTGAAAACTTCAATCTTGAAGCATGGGAGCTTCTTAAGATGTGCATGAACAACTGCAGGCACTACTTGTCGTCGAGACTCCTTCCCCAAATTAAGGTATTCGACAACTTGTGCACTAAAGCTCACGATGTTGATATGAACCACTACTTCTCCTTATTGTCGTGAGCAGGTCTGTCGTACTCCTCATTATAGTCCTCCTAGAATCCATAGCATTTCATTGAAATACATCCTGTCTTTTCAACTTAGTAGTCCTATGCATAGTCAGTACTATAGCCCTAATCATGGCTACTAATAAATTAAGACTAGGAAGCAATAACCAGACGAAATAGTAGGTATAAAGTATATTTCCCAGTGTTTCCAAATTAGTCCAACTTACTACCTTTCTGGCATAAACCATATATCTCAAAGAGGTCGTATTTCTTTGGGTTGGTAGTAATGAAATGCTTTCATTATCTAAAATAAAGAACATCTCCCACCAAAAGATAAGTCTAATAGTACCACCCACTGGTAAATAGTGCAATGCTTCTTCGTGAATCTCCGCTATTTGAATATGGAAAATCATAACAACGAATAGGAATGAAATGGATATAGCTCCTATATAAACTACTGGGAAGATCATAGTAAAGAAGTCGAGACCTAACAAAAGAAGTAAACCTGAAGTGTTGCGAAAGACTGGGATGAGAAACAAAATGGAATGTACCAGATTTTTAGCACGTACAACCGTCAAACCAGAGACCAAAGTAGGGCTCGACAAAACGAAAAGTATCATAGTACGTCGTCCTTCCCTGAAATGGAACTTTCATGCTGGAGTAAGAACTAGTATGAAAGTCGATCTATTATGACCAACACAATTGTTTCTATTTCATTTTCTTCTTCCAAGCCCTTCTTAGAAAGCACTCACTGAGTTACTTACGGAATCTTAAATCTCTCTCAACGCCAAGAATTCATTATGTGTCTAGGTCGATTAGAGGTTCGGCTTCCTTCTCCCCCACCTTTTAGCCTTACTTCACTCAACTATAGCCCCACTACTCAAGACAGGAAACATGTTTATTATCTACTTAAAGACTCTACATACATGCATAGGAGTGAAGTGATTCTCGGGTGGGGATCACTTCACGAAGGAGCTTGTAGATTCTTTTAAGCTATAGGACCAGTCTAGAGAGATAGAGAATAAAAGGATAGAAGTCAACTCAGATTTATTTCAAAGTCGTATATGTATGTTTAGTATAACCGCCACTTCAAATCAATTGAATCAATGCAAGCAATATTGTTCCCATATGCCTATTCATTCATAACCAAATCTCTTCAAATAAATCTCCTCGGTACTTGAACTTGATTCTTTAAAGCCGGGAACTCCATTCAATTAGCTGGGCATAAGCTTTGCTCATTTTCTCTTGATACGATTACCTAGACCCTTTAGGTTTTTCAAGAAGTAGACACGAGCAGGAAATTCCTAGCTAGGTTCTTCGTCTCAGTGCTCTCTCGGTGGCCAGCATGTTAAAGTACCAAACCCTGGCTTTCTACCCTGAACATTGGGTATCTTCTTCTGACCCTTTGGGGGCAAGTGAGAGCACTAGATCGAATACACAGGATTGTCCATCTTTTTTACCTTAGCTCTACTTCTCTAGTTTGCCTTTTTATGATTGTTTGCTTCCAAATGCTTACGCGAGACAACAGTTTTATTCATCATCATAAAAGAGGAACGAAGATTTCTAATTGGGAGGCCTTGCCGCATGCTTTGTTTCTATTATCACAATTCTAGTCAAAATTGCTTCCTTTACCATCAGAAAGATGGACAAATACGAGAGAAGAGGAAATAGAGGCCAAATCTCTTACTAATTTAGTTGCTGATGCAGCGTTGAAATATCTACTAATATAAAAATATAGAGCTATAATGGTGTTTATACAAAAGGTCTTTTTATACAAACTAAAAGAAATCTCAGAACTCGTAAAGCCAAATATTATAGACATCTATCATACTGGCTGTAAGGTATGAACGGGCAGCCTTAAATACTCATTTTAGTAGGTTAAGCATTCCATGTCATATTTACCACTTTTGTGTTAAGGAGAAAGATAGAAAGACTCTATTTTGCTTTTCCTCACCCGCGCCAAACCCGGTTGCCCCGCTAGCTATTTCATTATAGCTAGTAGACAAAATGGCTTTGGGATAATTACAGGCGAGTGAGGAATATATCCTATAGATACTGAAACAACCATATATACTTTTCACATACTAGTGGGTTTCTTTATTTTATCTGTGTATCCACCAGAGTGTGGTTGGTGTCACCTCCCGTGCACTAGTTGTGCCTTTGCTGGATGTTTATTCGCCCATTCCTTCACAGAGTGATTACTAAGAGCCAGGAATTCAGAATTCTGTTAGTAGAGCCTGAAAGTAGTGCTTGGCTTGATTCCTACCATGGATGGGTATACATTTCATCTATATCTCCAGCCTCACATGGACAGAGATGCTTATGCTTATCATATCACAGCTTCCTAAGATGCTAACAAAAGGGATACTATTACTACTGGAGCTTATTGGTGGAATAAGAAGAGCGGAGATGGAGCTATAGCCTAGATAAATGCCCTCAAATCTCGCCCCCTGATCATGCCTCAAAGAAGGAAATTCACGAGAAATGGTCCAACTCAGTCACACACAAAGGCAAAGATGACAATTGGGGCACAACACGTTGCTATGGATAGGCTCCTACTTTGACTATAGAATAGATGAGCATGACACGTGCCATAATCAGACTAAAAAAGAGAATGAATTTAGATGGACAACAAAATTCTCACTTTATAGAATTGTTTGATGTCACCATATAGGAACCAGATCTCCACTTGATCCTCCTCCTCTATGTGGCTAGTACGACTTCTCTAAAGCTCTTTCGTGAGTCCTCCATTTCGGGGATGATGCTTATGACCTCATGCTATATTCTAAGACTATCTTTCTTTATGCATATATCGACTATGAGGGTGAGCCTGGTTGCTTGTCTTGGACCCCACTCTTATCTATGTAGTAGAGGTATTATTGGACATGTCATGTGTAATATTATAAGCTTTGACTCTCTCTTGACTCTTGATGTTTATGATATAGAAGTTGTCCCTTAGCCCTGTTGTCCCTATTTTTTGTCTATTGTTATTGTATTTTATTGCTTCCGCAACCAAGGATGTGTAATAATATATTAAGAGGCTTGCTTGGGGTTCCTTCGGGTTTCCCATGCTCCATGTCATATCTAGGCCCTAGGCATGGGTCGTGACAAACTTGGTATCAGAATACTAGGTTGTTAGATCCTCGGAGTCTAACATACTGCATCGATTAGAGTCTTGTTCATGGTTGTGTTGTGTACCATAACTATGAGCAAGAGGCTATAAGGCATTTAGGAAATGTTTCCCTTCTTCTTACTCTATGTCATGCTATAGAAGTTGAGGTAAGGTTTTCCCCTAACGATTTTCGTTTGCTATACTAGATCATGCCTAATACTAGGGGAAGAAAATCCCGCACACCTGAGGAGCAATCGGCTAATGGAGAGCTTTGGGATGCTCTCACTTTGCTTGCACAAGTTGTGGCTAACCAAGCCAACCAAGGGGCACAAGCCCCTCATGCTACTATACCGGCATCGAGAGATTTCATGAGGATGAATTTCTCAGAATTTCATAGGTCAAAGGTGAATGAGGACCCTAAAGAATTCATTGATAAGGTTTACAAGATTTTGGCTATCATGGGTGTGAGGTCGGAGAATAAGGCTGAGTTGGCGGCCTACCAACTCAAAGGGATAGGATAAATATGGTACAGTCAATGGAAAGAGCAGAAGGGGATCGATAATGTGGTACTTTGGAGGAGTTCAAGGCGGATTTCCTTAATCAGTACTTCACTCTTGAGCTTAGGGATGCAAATTGGTGGAATTTATGAATTTAAGATAAGGGTCTATGAGTGTGAGGGAGTTTGCCCTTAATTTCAACCAACTTTCAAAATATGTGCCATGCTTGGTGGCTGACTCAAGATCTAGGATGAATAAATTTGTGATGGGTGTTTTTGACTTGGTGTGTAAGAAGTGCTGGTCCGCCATGTTGATTTGTGACATGGACTTGTCTCATTTGATGATCTATGCTGAACAAATGGAGGAGGAAAATTTGAGGAAGAGGAGTCATGAGGCCAAAAGGGCCCATTTTGAGGGAAAGTTCCAAAGTTGAAAGGGTGACCGGTTCCATTAAGGCCAAGGGTCTTCTCATGTATTTCAAAAGAGGGTTACTAATGACTTTCCAAGGGCTGAAGGTGTTGGGTATGTGGTTCCTAATGATGGGTGTCCAAAATGTGGTAATGGTCATAGTGAACCGTGCTTGAATGACACTAATGCGTGTTATAGTTGTAGGGAAGTTGGGCATAAGATGTTAGATTGCCTTTGAGATCATAACAAGGGTGAGGAGGTTTGTCCACAAGGTACAAATGTGGTCCCTTTGGGAAGAGGTGGTCGACAAAATGGTGTCCTAAGGCACAATCGGTTTTATGCTTTGCATGTGAGGCAAGGATTGATGAAGTGTTCGATTTTGTTACTGGTATGTAGAAAATCTTTCATTTTGATGTGTATGCATTGATTGATTTGGGTGCCACTCTTTCTTTTGTTACCCCTTTTGTTATAAAAAAGTTCCATGTTGAGCCCACATTGTTATGTGAGTCATATGAGGTATCTATTCCTATTGGTGCATCTATTGTTGCTAGAAAGGTCTATAGGAATTTTCCCATTTACATCTTGCATAAAATTGCCTTGAGATCTTGTTGAGTTGGACATGGTTGATTTTGATATCATTATTGTGATGGATTGGTTGTATGCATACTATGCCTCTCTTGATTGTAGAACCCATAGGGTCAATTTCCAATTTTCAAATGAGCCCGTCCTTGAGTAGGAGAGTCATGATGTGGTAGTCAAGGGTAGATTCATCTCTTGCTTTAAAGCCCATAAGTTGATCTCTAAGGGGTGTCTTTATCATCTTGTGAGGGTTAGGGATATGGTGTCCAAAGTCTTTCACATAGAGTCGGTTCCTGTTGTAAATGAGTTTCTTGATGTCTTTCCAAATGACCTTCTTGGTGTTCCTCCCGAAAGGGAAATAGACTTTGGTATAGACCTCCTCCGTGATACTCAATCCATTTACATTCCCCCTTACCATATGGCCCCGTCAGAGTTAAAGGAGTTGAAGGAACAATTGAGGGACTTGTTGGAGAAGGGTTTCATTAGGCCTATCCAATCACCTTGGGGTCCACTGGTGTTGTTTGTGAAGAAGAAGGATAGGTCTTTTAGAATGTGTATTGACTACAGGCAACTTAATAGGGTCACCATCAAGAATAGGTATCCTCTTCCAAGGATTGATGATTTATTTGACCAATTGCAAGGGGCTAGCCATTTCTCTAAGATTGATCTTCGGTCCGGGTATTATCAAGTGAAGGTGAGGGAGTGTGATATTCCCAAGATGACTTTATGGACTAGGTATGGGTATTATGAGTTTGTTGTGATGTCCTTTGGGTTGACCAATGCACCGACTATCTTCATGGATCTTACGAACAGAGTCTTTAAACACTACCTTGATTCGTTTGTTATGGTATTCATTGATGATGTTTTAATTTATTCTCATAATGAAGAGCTTATGGGTCATTTGAGGGTATTGCTGCAAAGATTGAGGGAAGAGAAATTGTATGCTAAATAAGAAAAGTGTGAATTTTGGTTGAAAGAAATTGCGTTCCTAGGTCATGTGGTGTCGGGTGATGGTATTAAGGTGGATACTAAAAAGATGGATGTGATTAGAAATTTGCCTAGACCATTGAGCCCATCCGATATTAGGAGCTTCTCGGGCCTATCGGGTTACTACCGGATATTTGTGAATGGGTTATCTTCTAGTTCTTCTCCTATGACAAAAGTGACCTCAAAGAAAGCTAAGTTCGTGTGGATTGATGAGTGTGAAAAGAGATTCCAAACCTTGAAGGAGAAGGTTGTGTTCACTCCTATATTATCACTACCAGATGTGCTATAGGGGTTTGTTGTGTATTGTGATGCTTCTAGAGTTAGTTTGGGTTGTGTTCTAATGCAATAGGGTAAGGTTATAGCCTATGCTTCTAGGCAACTCAAAGTACATAAAAAGAACTATCCTACCCACTATCTTGAGCTAGCTACCGTGGTATTTGCATTAAATATATGGCATCACTACTTGTATAGGGTGCATGTTGATATGTTCACTAATCATAAGAGCCTCCAATATGTCTTCACTCAAAAAGATATCAATTTGAGGAAAAGAAGGTGGTTAGAACTTCTTAAGTACTATGATATGAGTGTGCATTATTATCCCGACAAAGCTAATGTGGTGGCGGATGCCTTGAGTAGGGTGTCTATCGGTAGCCTAGCTCATCTTGATGATGGTGGCTCAGAGGTGGCTAAGAAGGTCTATCGGTTGGCTAGATTGGGGGTTAGGTTGGAAGGAGTTCATAATGGGGGTGTTTTTGTTCTTGATAGTTCTAAATCTTCATTAGTTGAAGAGATGAAAGCTAAGAAAGATCTTGACCCCTCTTTGTTGGAATTGAAGGCATTGGTAAAAGATGGTATGGTGGAAGTTTCTCCCAAAGGGGAAAAAGTACCCTTAGATACCAAGGTAGGTTGTGTGTACCTTATGTTGATAGTTTAAAGGAAAAGATTCCTTTTGAGGCTCATGCTTCTTCTTATTCTATTCACCCTGGGTCTACTAAAATGTATATAGATTCGAGAGAGGTGTATTGGTGGGGAGGAATGAAGAGGGACATTGCCAAGTTTGTTTCCAGTTGCCATAATTGACAACAAGTCAAAGACGAACATCAAAGGCCAGGTGGCCTAACCCTAGCATAGAGATTCCCACTTGGAATTGGGAAGAGATTAATATGTATTTTGTGGTTGGGTTTCCCAAGACTAAAAAGGGTTTTGATTTCATTTGGGTTGTGGTGGATAAAATTACAAAATCGGCTCACTTTCTACCAGTTAAGACTACATATGGAGCTGAGGAATAGGCTAGGTTGTACATTGATGACTTGGTGAGGTTTCATAGGGTTTCTTCGTCCATCATATCAGACTGTGGTGCAAAATTCACTTCAAACTTTTGAAGGTCCTTCCAAAGTGGTCTTGGAACCAAGGTAAAGCTTAGTATGGTCTTTCACCCTCAAACGGATGGCCAAGCCAAAAGAACTATCTAAACACTTGATGACATGCTTAGGGCTTGTGTAATAGAGCTTAAGGGTAGTTGGGATGATCATTTTCCATAGATTGAGTTTACATATAATAATAGCTATCATTATAGTATTGGTATGGCTCCTTTTGAGGCTCTCTATGGTAGACGTTGTAGATCACCAATCGGGTGGTTTGAGGTTGGAGAGGTGGCTCTATTGGATCCAGATCTGGTTATGTATGCTATGAAGAAGGTACGGATGATTGGAGAAAGGTTGAAAACAGCCCAAAGTCACCAAAAGTCTTATGTTGATGTGAGGAGAATGAATTTTGAATTCCAGGTTGGTGATTGAGTTTATTTGAAGATGTCACCCATGAAGGGTGTGGTTCATTTCGGTAAGAAGGGAAAGTTAAGCCCTAGATATGTGTGTCATGACCCAAAATTCAGGCGTGACACCACTCATCTTTTCACATTAGGACAAGTCATCCTACAACCCAGCTATAATGTTAAAATGCAAAATTATGATAAAAATGAGTGTTCAATTGAGGATGATAAGTCAACTTAATGAAATCCCCTAAAACCTGATTGTCATGTGCACATGCTTCTAATGTATTATAATAGATTTGAAAGGAAATACAAGTATCAAATGATATTGTCTCTAGAATAGAATAAAATCATAAAATAGGAGTAAGAAGTCAGCTGAGATGGTAAGCAGCTACTTCTGGCAATCTCCACAAGAAGCCTCGGACAAGCAAAAGTAGAGAGTATTACAACAATTCGGGCTCGCAACCTACAAAATTGTTATAGCAAGGGGGTGAGTACCAAACATACGATACTCAGCAAGTGAAACTAACTTAAAGTAAAATAATGAAGAACCAAGTAACTCCTTAACACCCAACCACATATCGCCAGACTACAAGCCTGCACTCAAAGAAAAATCCCAGTATAATATATACATCATATGTAGAAAATTACTAGAATGTAGATATAATCGTCACATAGCATTAGGCCTTTAAGGATCATAATCTCACAACTATTTTGTAATACATGAATTCATAACCTTCACAATTATACCATTCAAAAATTCTATGATCAAAGCCTATAATAGTATAATTTTCATTATCCCACTTTTGAATCATAGGGGAAAATTCTACAATTTATCAAGTTCTCGCTAATTCATTAAGTGTCATTAAATCAATACCAAAACAAATCATGTAAAGACATAAACTAGTCAAATGGTATAATGAATAACCAATCTCAATAGCACTCCATATAATCATAACAAGCCAGAGCATTATGGGATGAAAATGAATGCCGTGAGATGTACATAATGCTATACAATGCAATGCAACTCATGGGGTCCTCACATGGACCATGTATCTACTGAAACCATTTCTTTTTGGCAATTTTCATTTAATATGTAGCCGGAACCATTTCCCTTCGGCTTTTCATTTCTTTTCTTTTTCACTAGCCTGAATCATTTCCCTTTGGTTTTTCATTTCTTTTCTTTTTCACTAGTCGGAACCATTTCCATCGGCTTTGCATTTCTTTTCTTGGATCATTCAGCAAACACATAGTAAATAAACAATAATCATGTTCATGAAAATAAAATATGCAAGATGCCCATATAAATTTATATGTCTCAAAAATCAAGAATAGGTAGCTCAATACCATAAGTGTTGCAATATCTTCAATCTCAATACCATCACAACCTTAACAACTTTCACATCTAAAAGTAAGTGTCACTTCGATATCAATAACAAATAATCACTATCTCACATACAATAAATCTCCAACATTAATTCACAAGTCAAATATCACCATAGAATAATTACCCAATTCAAAATATTTCAATCAAAGCCTACATAAATCCATCTCTACCCCAAAATACTCAATTATATACACATTGGAGCATACGAGGTTCAACATATTTAATAAAAGGTTAAAAATCCACCTGCCTTATATAAAGTTTCGAATCACGTCAATTCCCAAGCTTTTCCCTTTCTATGATACTCCAATTCACCAAAATACTCAAATATAACATCATAATTATATAATAAATCTGACGACACTAAAATCAATTAATTCAGTCAAAAGGGTAAAATGGTCCAAAAATTTTACTACCAGAAAAATACAATCAAAACCTGGAAATTTATATACAAAAATGTTATCCAAGTGATAAAGAATTCAATGGTGAAAACTATTTCAAAAACGGAGCTAACATGAGGAAGAAATCGCATGTTAAAGTTTTTGAAATACATTAAAAATGCAGCAGTAAATCTACAATTTTTACCTCAAACGAAGCAACAAAGTCAGTTTCTGAAGCTACCATGGTGTTCTCCTCGGAAAAATATACAATTTAGCCTTTTGAATTGCTCAAATATGATCAAAATTGAGAGAGAAATCGCTGGTTGAAGTTTGGGGAAAGTTTGCGATCTTCTCTCCTCTTTCTTCGAGAAAATCCTCAATCTTCGCAGTTCCTTTAAAGTGAAAGAACTTGGAAGGATATTTATTGAAAGAATTATCTTTTGTTATTGAATTCTTGACTTAGACTCTTTAGAGTTCTTGATGAAAACCATTATTCTTGTAGAAGAAGAGTCAAGAAATCCTTTCTTGGGATTTTTGAATTTGTTTTCTTGAAACACTAGGTTATGATTTAAAATCCTATTAGAGCTTCATGAATAGATGAAGAAATTCAGGTTGGATAGATTGAAACTCATGAAGAATAGCTTACCTTGAGGAGGAATCTTGGAAACTAATTCTAACTCGATGATTTTCTTGAAGATTCTTGAGTGTTTATGTTTAGGAGAGAAGGGAGAGGATTTTGATCATGAAAATTGATGTTTGATATGTTTTAGGGACCATAAATAGACTCCCAAAGGTGTTAGTATAAAAATACCCTCAAACTATAAAGAAAGAATATCATTAACCCATCCAGTGAGGGTCCATAACGCGCTCCGAGCGTGGACAGCTCTGCACCTGTCCACTAAAATGGTCATACTTTCTACTTCGAACTCCGATTAATGCAAAATTAGATGATTTGAAAAGCTAATGAACATATATTAGATTTGTTATATTATGGTTTATCCAACTCATTATATTTTAGGAGATATGGTTATTTGAAGTTGACTCCTCTATCAACTCATACAAAAACTTAGTTGCTAGAAATTCTTTGAACTTGGCTTGATGTAAAAGATCCCTTATGACTCTAAATCAGACCTAATATACTTTAAATACTTAGGTATTGATCCTAACATGTATATACAACTTACAAGTCATTAGTTAACCTAACTTTTATAAAATCATACATTAGAACTACGACCTCATATCATTTTCAATTCTATTCTCATACTAAGAAATTGACTTTAACATTTATGCTCAATTAGGAATCCTTAATTAAAATCCTAAATCATATGAAGGATGACATAGTCCTAGATTAAAAAAAATTAGAGTATTACATTATCTCCCCCTTGGGATCATTCGTCCTCGAATGATGAGTAAAAATGGATATCAAGGCACGAATAGACTCAAAATTCATCTTGACACTCCCATCAGTCAATCAAACTTTTGAATCCTTATTACTACCAACAATCCATATTTAGACTCATGAATAGACAACCCACTCAAGAAAAGACAATCAATTTAGTTAAGGGTAAGGACATCACTTTCAACATTCTCATTGTCAGGCACGAATAACAATCCAGGCTCTTTGCAATACTCAATCAACCAATGTGGATAGTCACACGTCACTCAGAGTAGCAAACTGGTTCCAATCAAGAGTAAAGATATTCTTTAAGACATTTTCACCATCAATCATGAATGAAATGTTATAATACAGTCAATTTTAATCATTCGAATACCTCGACAATCAACATTTCGAACTCAGGAAATAAGCCATCAACTCTAATGGGGAATGGGACCATTGATACATAATACTCTTTATACAATTTTTAAGCTTAGCACCTTATCTCAATTGTACTCCATTTCATGGAACTCTACTCCCTTAACTTAAGCTTATAGCTCTTACTCAAATTCCTATCTAACCATCTCCTCCTCTTCCATTCAATCTTACTTCTAAGCCTCAAGGCGTCATTCCCTAGATGATCATACTCATACAAAGCACATCCTCAATACTCAACTCTAAACTTCCATAAGGACTTTCATTAAAAAAATCACTAGTCCTCTTCACTACTTCACTACTCTTCCTCAAACCCTTATTATGAAGTCTTCACTAGTTTATCATCAATATTCATATAGCAATAACCCCTAATTCAAGCCTATCACTCTAACCACTTCAACTATATCTTAGAATTTTTAAGCCCACTTAGAACTTCTACCTCCACCATTCAATGAGTTCTCACTCAAAGTCACACCAGCATACTCTTACCTATCTACTGTTCATCATAAAGTTTGACCTCCCTCCTCTTTCTTATATCTATCCCTATATGACATAAGTTTAACACCAATACCATAATAAGGATACACTCGCTCACTCTTCATCTACCCTTATCCTCAATCTACTACTCTCAACATCACAATTTGAACCTGGAGGAACTCATTACTTCGCCTTTTTTGCAAAACCTCAAACTACTATCTCTCCATACAAAACAAGCAAAATCATACCTCTGAAACTTGATACTTTACTTCCTACCATCAATAATGGAATAACAAGCTAAAGGTCAGTACATGCGTAAGATGATATCGAAATCAAGAACTCTCACTCTCTCTCATCAACCTTTACCTCTTTACTATCATCAACACTTCTATGAAGGATGGAAAGATGGATTACTCAAGGAGCTTGGAATAAAAGATCATTAGCATGATTCAATCAAGAAATCTTATCTAAGAACATTCATAGATTACAATCTCTCTCATTTATAAAGTCTTGTTCTGTGTTAATAGAACTATGCATAGTGTAAAACTCAAATCACATCATATTCAACATGGACTAGAAACTCTTGGATTCATAGGGGTAAGATCAAAATTAATGAATGAATTCATCACTTCTCATCCTCAAAACTCAGTATTATCGGTAAGAAACATGATGTGTATGGGACTAAGCCATAGGTACAAACAGTCATACACCCAAAGGGAATGAAATGTTACCTCAACTGAAGTATAAGGACTATATGAGGCGGAAAAGAATTGATATCTCATCTTGATCAGCCTATCACA
>JAOTQJ010084889.1:0-12364 GCA_025642045.1 Solanum sejunctum
TTGAGTAATTTTGACAAATTTCATAAATGAATAACTTCTTGATTTCAAAAATGAACATTGGGCATATTGCTAAGTTTTTGGAACTAGTTTTTATGCATGTAATTCTCACGACTCTATTCGTGCCATGTTTGGTTTCGCTCACTGGTTCCCGGGCTATTTGATATTGTGCGTATATATAACTATATGTATGTATGTATATATATTCCGAAGTAGGTTGGATACGGCAGATCGGTTTGCCCATGGGCCGTCTTTGCTTAGTTTGGAGGCATAAGGAGCTAGGCTTGGGATATGTTGACATCATGATGTGTGGGGCCTTGGCCCCTTTGCCCCTACCCATATGAGTGTGTGGCATCTTTGCCTTGGCTCACTTATATAACGGGCATGATGACCTTTACACATTATGATACGTAAGTGCTTGGCCCCTTCGCCTCGGCTCACCTATCCTATGATGTGAGTGCGTGTCCCCTTCGCCTTGGCTCACCTATGTTACAGTTGGGATTGGTGTTGGAGATTTTGGAGATTTAAAACTTCTGGTGTTATGCTGTGGTATGGCGTGAGTTTGGAGGTCACCATCGTTCCCGTCCGATATGCATTATTTTGATATTTTAAATAAATAAATATTTTGATGTTTACTTACAGGTTTGACTTATATATTTTATTTGGATCACTACTCTCACTTACATTTCGTACTTTCCGCTATACGTATTTGATAATATTTTCGTACTGACCCCCTTCCTTCGGGGGTGGGGAGCTACGTTCATGCCCGCAGGTACCGACGTACAAGTTAGAGAGCCATCTTCCTAGGATCTCTGTCTACTGTTGATGTGCTCCCTTTGCATCAGGAGCAGATCTTTTGGTATATATATGTACACTTATTTTCTATATTTTGCATTTATATATATTCGAAGGTATGACGGGGCCCTGTCCCATCCTATGATTCAGTTCATATGTGTAGATGTCTGTGGATATATGTGTGTCTGGGAATTGTGTTTGGTATGACTTCGTATGTATGATACGTTTATTGGGCGGTTCTACCGCAGCGGTGACCTTGTCGGCCCACATATATATGTTTATTAATGTTTGCTGTTACTGGTTTCGCTGTTTAAAGGTGTGGTTTATCAATAAAACTGAGGAAACTTTGCCAAAAGTTTGATAAATTCTGTAGCTAATATAGTTGGGAATCCAGTGTAATATTTTTCTGGGTGTCCAATAGGCACTAACCATGGTCCCTGGGTTGGGTCATGACAGAAGTGATATTAGAGCAGTTAGTCCTCGGAGTGTCCACAGACCGTGTCTAGTAGAGTCTTGTTTATTAGTGTGTCATGCACCACACCTATAAATAGGAGGCTACAGGACATTTAGGATGTTACTTTTCCTTTTGATCTTAGATCGTGCGTTAGAGCGATGTTAGTAGGATAATTTTCCCCCCTGACAGAAATTATTTGAATTTCAGATATACCACCGAGAAAGCAACCAGTCGACCGCAGAGGAAGGCCTGAAGTAGTAGATGGGTCCCAACGTGGTCGGGTAACTACTCCAGCTCGTGATCAGCCAGAGCCGGAGATTGTATTCTCAATAGCAGGTTCGATCACCCCAGCAGCCCCAAAGGGCCAGGTGTTAGAACCTCCGACTCCCCAGCCAGTACAGAAATTGGGGAGCTGCAGGAGGCAATGCAGTTGTTGTCTCAGATTATGGCATGACAGGCCCACAGACTGGAGGCTGGAACTAGTCAGGCAGCCTATCAAGATAGTTCCCGGGCCTGTGATTTCTTGGCTTGTGGACCACTAGAATTCTTTGGGTCCAAACCTTCAGAAGATCCTTAGGAGTTCATGAGACAGATGCAACAGACATTAAGGGTGATTGGGGCCTCTGAAGTAGAATTTGTAGAGTTAACCTCCTATCGGTTGCATGATGTTGCGGCAAATTGGTATGAGTCGTGGCTTTTATCTCGAGGTGCTAATGCCCGACCTGCTATTTGGAGTGAGTTCACAAAGGCATTCCTGGCTCACTTTTTACCTCCAGAGATTAGTCGCACTAGAGAGGACTGGTTTTTGATATTGAGGTAGCGGGGCCGATCAATTCAGAAATACTGTTTGGAATTCGTTTCTTTGGCCCGATATGCACCTGTACATATTTCTAGAATGACAGATCGCATGTATCGCTATATTGTGGGGTTGATTCATATTATGTAGATAGTTGTTTGGTATTGGCTGCCCAACCGGGGATGGATATTGCCCGTATTCAGGTCCATGCTCAGGGGATGGAGGATCGTCATTGAGGACGCTAGGTGGACAGGATAGATGATAGAGGTCCACCAAGGAGGGCTAGGTCATCTAGTTCAGCAGCAGATTTATGAGGCAGGCAGTCTCGGTCGTAACTGAGTGGGCCTCCTCCTCGACCAGTGCAAAGTACACCATCGCAGACCACCGGTAGGAGACCAGCTATCTCTAGTCAGTCAGGGGTAAGGCCAGGTTCCAGCAACTAGCAGAGATTTACTATACCCCCGTGCCCTCGTTGCGGGAGATGACACCCGGGGAAGTGTTTCCGCTCTTCACGTGCCTATTTTATTTGTGGCTGTCAAGGCCACTAGATACGGGATTGTCCTAATAGGGTTGGTGCAGAAGGGTCTGGCCAAACTTCTGGAGTAGTCAGAGCTTCTTCTTCTGCTTCAGTGGTTATGAGCCCTCCGGGGCGAGGTACTCCAGCGGCAGCTAGTTGCGGCAGAGGTCGTGGTGGAGTTCCAAGTTATTATAGTTAGCAGAGTTTATAGAAATTGCCCGGTATCTGTTCTTGACCGCTGTACTCTAGCCGATTTGATAGAGCTAGATATGACGGTTTTGATGTGATTATGAGTATGGATTGGCTAGCTTCTTACTACGCCAATGTTGATTGTCAGAAAAAGTTAGTTCAATTTCAGTTTCCAGGAAAACCAGTTCAGGAATGGTCAGGTAATATTGCAACACTGAGAGGTAAGTTTATTTCGTACCTCAAGGCTTGCAGGATGATCAGGAAAGGGTGTCTTTATCACCTGATTCAGGTACATGATGTGAATGCTAAGCCTCCAGCTCTTCAGTCCGTTCCTATAGTTAGTGAATTTTTGGACATACTTTCGGATGAACTTCCCAGTCTTCCTCCAGAGCGATAAGTAGAGTTTGCTATAGATCTATTGCCTAGCACTCACCCTCCGTACAGAATGGTGCCAACCGAGTTAAAGGAATTGAAGGAGCAGCTTAAGTATTTGTTAGAGAAAGGCTTTAGTCGGCCTAGCACCTCTCCCTGGGGAGCCCTGATATTATTCGTGAGAAAGAAGGATGGGTCATTACGGATGTGTATTGCCTACCGACAGCTGAACAAGGTAACTGTTAAGAATAAATACCCTCTCCCCAGGATTGATGATCCATTTGACCAGTTACAGGGAGCTAGGTATTTCTCAAAGATAGACTTGCGATCAGGGTATCACCAGGTGCGGGTGCGGGAAGAAGATATTCCTAAGACAGCATTCAGAATTCGCTACGGACGTTATGAATATAGCGTTATGTCCTTTGGGCTAACAAACGCTCTAGTGGTATTTATATACCTTATGAATCGAGTGTTTAAACCATTCTTGGATGTGTTTGTGATTTTTTCATTGACGACATCCTAGTATATTCTCGATCTGAGGAAGATCATGCAGATCACCTGAGAACCATCCTTGGTATTCTTCGTCGCCAAAGTTATATGCAAAATTCTTGAAATACGAGTTTTGGCTATCTTCGGTGGCATTCTTGGGCCATATTATAGGGGATGAAGGCGTCCGAGTAGATTCCTAGAAAATTGAGGTCGTAAAGAGTTGGCCTAGGCCCACAACACCGACAGAGGTATGTAGCTTTCTAGGCCTAGTTAGCTATTATAAAAGATTTGTAGAGAAATTTGCTTCGATTGCAGTGCCCTTGACAAAGCTAACGCAAAAAGGGGCAACATTTTAGTGGTTCGACGCCTATGAGCGCAACTTCAGATGTTGAAGGAAAAATTGACTTCAGCTCCAATTTTGACCTTGCCTGATGGTCAATACGGGTATGTAGTTTATTGTGATGCTTACCATGTGGGTTTGGGGTTTTCATTAATGCATCACGGCTAGGTGATAGCCTATGCTTCCCGGCAGCTCAAGAAGCACGAGCAGAATTACCCTACCCATGACTTGGAGTTAGCTACGGTGATCCATGCTTTAAAAATATGGAGGCATTATTTGTAAAGTGTTCCTGTTGACATTTTTATAGTCTAAAAAATTCTCCAGTATATATTTAAGCAGAAAGAGCTGAACTTGCAGCAGCAGCGGTGGTTAAAATTGCTGAAGGACTTTGATATTTATATTCTCTACCATCGAGGGAAAGCCAATGTCGTAGCAGATGCGCTTAGTCGCAAATCCATGGGCAGTTTAGCTGATTCACCCCTAGAAAAGAAGGATATAATTCAGGATATTCAGCAGTTAGCCAATCTAGGAGTTTGATTGGCAGATTTGAGTAACACAGGAGTTTCTATCCGAGGCATACTGAACCTTCTATTATGGCAGAGATTAAGCAGAGACAATATAAAGATCCTATTCTGGTTCGGTAGAGGGACATGGCCTTGGAGAAGGGGCAGACCCCATTTGAGCTTTCTCCTGATAGGATCATATTGTTCAGAGACAAGTTATATGTTCCGGATGTTGCAGGCTTGCGGCAGCAGGTTATGGGCGAAACAAACCATGCTCGTTATTCTATTCACCCTGGCGACAAGGATGTACCATAAACCTCAGGTGCTTGTATTGGTGGGATGGTGTGAAGCGTGATATAGCAGAGTTTGTTGCCCAATGCCTGAACTGTCAGCAGGTGAAGATAGAACATGAGAAGCCTGGAGGGTTGTCGCAGGAAATGGAGATACCGGCGTGGAAGTAGGAGATTATCAATATGTATTTTATTACAGGCTTGCCTCGCACTCCATGAAGGTATGGCTCTATCTGGGTTATTATTGATAGGTTGACAAAATCAGCTCATTTTCTTCTAGTTCGGACTACCTACTCGGCTGAGGACTATGCCAGACTATATATTAAGGAGATTTTATGCCTTTACGGTGTTCCTGTATCCATTATCTCCGATAGAGGCACCCAGTTTATGGCAAATTTTTTAGGGTCCAGGTTTGGGTACGCAGGTAAATCTTAGCACAGTATTCCACCCCAGTTTGATGGTCAAGCCGAGCATACTATGCAGACATTGGAAGATATGTTACGGGCATGCGTGATGGATTTCCAAGGTAGCTGGAATGAGCACTTACCATTAATTGAATTTGCATATAATAACAGTTACCATTCCAGGATTCAAATGGCACCATATGAGGCATTATATGGTAGGAAGTGTCGATCACCTATTGGTTGGTTTGAATTTGGTGAGGTGGAGTTTATTAGACCAGATGTAATCCAACAAGCGATGGATGAAGTGAAACTAATTCGAGAGCTGTTATTAGCAGTCCAGAGCCGTTAGAAGTCTTATGCCGATAATCGTCGTCGCCATTTAGAGTTCTAGGTTAGAGATTGGGTATTCCTGAAAGTATCACCCATGAAAGGCGTTATGAGATTCGATAAGCAAGGGAAGCTCAGCCCAAGGTACATTGGTCCGTATCAGATTGTCTACAGAATAGGCAAAGTTGCCTACAAGTTAGAGCTACCAGCAGATTTGGGGGGAGTTCACCCAGTATTTCATGTTTCTATGCTTCATAAATGCATTGGTGATCATTCCAGAATTTTCCCTGTAGATGATATCCAGGTTACGGAGGAACTGACTTTTGAGGAACAACTCGTCGCTATATTAGACCATCAAGTCAGGAAACTTCAAAACAAGGATGTAGTTTCAGTTAAAGTGTTGTGGCACAATAATAACAAAGAGGAGTTGACTTGCGAAGCGGAGGAGCAAATGAAGAAGAAATACCCTCATTTATTTCCAGTATCTTCAGGTAATTCATTTTTTCCTTGTCAAGCACGACGTATGATAACTAAGTTGTTCATGGCCAAATGTGGTATTATAGGCAAAACTTGTATGGTTAGTATGACATTTGAGGACGAATGTTCTTAAAGGGGAGGATGTTAGACCCCGTAAGTTAGAAGCCGTAAGTCCTTAATTGGTTCAATTTGGTAAAATTTGGGACCAAATATATTTTATCCTAAGTTTAATCCTTAAGAATTAAATTGTTGTGGGGTCATGTGTGTGTTCAATTCTTATTGGTCTAAGTAGAACTTGGGTGTTTATATATATATGTGTACACACTTATCTTATTTAAGAGAGAGGCTTACACTTGGAAAAATTTTAGAGAACATCAAGCTGAAGGTTTCGGCCAGCTTCAGTGAAGGAAACAAATTCCATTTTTTCGAGTTTTCGATTATTTGACGCTTCAAGCTTGGTATATTGGATCTGCTAAGTGGCATAGAGGCGTTAGTTGGTCAAGGAAACGCTTGGCTTGATGGCTAGGAAGATTTGGGTCTAGTAAGGAGCTTGAAAGGTATGTTAATTTCTAGCATCATTTATGTTAATTAAAGCTTGTGGGTGTGTTAGGGGTGCGTTATAATGAAAGTAAAACATAAAAAAAAAGGTTGGTTATTAGTTGAATTTTGAATTTCGAATTTGGGGTTGGAATTAAGGCCAAATTGCATATGATGATATATGAATTTATAGTTATGAGTTTATGTTTATTTGTCATGGAAATAGTCTTTGTGGGGTGAAAGAAGTGTTAGGAAAACTATATTAATGTTTACATGAAGGTTATCTTGAATTAGAGCCCCATTGAAGGTATAATATTATGTTTTAATGTTGGGGGGTTGCGTTGGGCGTTGGAGTGATGTATTATAGTTCTTGGAGTATATAGGAAGGCTTTAGATATGTGTTTGTATAAATGCTGTCCTATTTTTACCAATTATGTTACAATAGCGTTTTGTGGTGTTTTGATGTTGTGATGGTATTGGAGAAGGTTTATTGATGTTGTAGGTTGCTGTTGTTATTAATGACTGATTATTTGAGCCGAGTTGAATTCTCGGGGCAGCGTGTTTTAAGGGGAAATGCTGCCCAAATTCTATAAAAATTTGGAACTAGAGAGCTAGGATTTAAAACCCGATATGGTTGTTAATTGTTAGCGTTATTGTAGTTAGTATAGACGTTGGACATCCGGAAGCGTAAAATGGATTGATCTTGCGTTGGATTTTATTGGAGAAAGGAATCGAGGTATGTAAAGATTTCTACGTCTTGGCATGAATTACTTAAGTTGGGTCAACGTCTTATGTTTGAAAAGTTCATTTTGCTTCACTATTTGGGTCCAAATATATCTTATGTCCACTCCTTGGTACCTTTATAAAAATTGTATTTATATTTTGACTCTTGGGTATGTAGAATCCGTAAGTTGTTAAAAATGTGAAATAGTTGAGTATGTTAAAAGAATGTATGTTATTGGAGGGCGTAAATGCCCGTAACGTTCGGTGAAAAAGCCTAAATGGGACCTATGTTCATTACTTGCCACAATTATGCTAAGTTATCTCCATCCATAACTTTTGAGTCCTTAAAAATCCATGAATAGTGTTCGTTTGACCAAAAGTAAATAGTTGGAAAGCTATGGGTTCTATTATTCCAAAATCACTTTAAAAATTGTGTGAAGTATGTTTTAATAGTGTGTATGAAGGAAAATTAAGCAAGTTCCTTGAAATCACCTTTATGCGTAGATTTGAGCAATGTTGACAAAATTTTATAAACGAATAACTTCTTGATTTCTAAAATGTACATTGGCATACTACTAAGTTTTGGAACTAGTTTTTGTGCATATGCTTCTCACGACTCTATTTGTGCCATTTTGGTTTCGCTCACCAATTTTTGGGCCGGTTATTATCGTGCTTATGTATAACTATATATATATGTATGTATATATATTCCGAAGTAGGTTGGATACGGCGGGTAGGTTTGCCCATGGGCCGGCTTTGCTTAGTTTGGAGACATAAGGAGCTGGGCTTGGGATATTTTGGCATCATGACGTGTAGGTGCTTGTCCCCTTTGCCCCGGCCCACATGAGCATATGGCCCCTTCGCCACGGCTCACTTATATAACGGGCATATGACCTTTACACATGATGATACGTGAGTGCCTGGCCCCTTCGCCTCGGCTCACCTATCCTATGACGTGAGTGTGTGGCCCCTTCGCCTCGGCTCACCTATGTTACAGTTGGGATTTATGTTGGAGATTTCAGAGATTTGAAACTTCTAGTGTTATGCTGTGGTATGGCGCGAGTTTGGAGGTCGCCACCATTCCCGTCCGATATGTATTATTTTGATGTTTTAAATAAAGAAATATTTTCATGTTTACATATAGGTCTGACTTATATATTTTATTCAGATTATTAGTCTCACTTACATTTCGTACTTTCCATTTTACATATTTGGTACTTTTTTTATACTGACCCCCTTAATTCGAGAGGGATGCATTCATACCCGCTGGTACCGACGTACAGGTTAGAGAGCCTTCTTCTTAGGATCTTTGTCTACCATTGACGTGCTCTCTTTGCATCAGGAGCAGATCTTTTAGTATATACATGTACACTTATTTTCTGTATTTTACATTTATGTATATTCGAGGGTATGACGGGACCCTGTCCCATCCTATGGTTCAGTTCATATGTGTAGAGGTACGTGGAAACATGTGGGTGTGGGAATTGTGTTTGGTATTACCTCGTATGTATGATACATTTGTTGGGCAGTTCTACCGCAGTGGTGACCTTTTCGGCCCGTATATATATGTATATTGATGTTTGCTATTTGCTGGGTTCGCTGTTTGCAGGTGTGGTTAATCAGTAAAATAGAGGAAACTCTGCCGAAATTTTGATAAACTTCTTAGCCATTATAAATGAAAATCCGATTTAGTATTTGTCTGGGTGCCCAATCGGCACTAATCACGGTCCCTGGGTTAGGTCGTGATAATTGTCTAGATACTTTATTAAGAATTTTCAAAATCAAATTGGATCGATTAATAAAGGACTTACGAGATAATGAATTTTTTGGTAGAGTAAAAGCAGGTATATTCAATTGCTCATTTACATATTTTTTAAAAAATTTCATAAGTTCATATGTTTAAATATCAATTTCAACTATATACGATTCTAATTTTTATTTTTGATGCAGTGATTTACACAGTTGAGTTTCAGAAACGAGGATTATCTCATGCTCACATCTTACTTTTTCTTCATGAGCAAAATAAATATGTAAATGCCAAAGATATTGATAAAATTATTTTGGCAGAAATACTAAATGAATTGATTGATCCTTATTATTATAAAGTAGTGCAATCATTCATGATGCATGTGTGATTCTGTTAAAAATTATTCTCCTTGCATGTAGAATGATAGATATAAAATGCACTTTCCAAAAAAATTTATTCAGGCAACCACAATTGATGAAGATGGTTATCCTATTTACAGAAGAAGGGATGATGGCAAAAACCATCAAGAAAGATGGTATTGACTTGAACAATAGGTAATGTGCCGCATAAATTAATTTTTATTATTAAAAGACGGTGCTCATGAATAATTGTGGAATGATGCAAGATATATCATTGATCTTTTAAAAATAGTTATTTGAGGTGATAAATTAAACATATTACATATATATTTGAATTTATCGCATTACTATCAGAAATAATACAGTTACAAATCATTGACAAAATTAAACAATGTTAATTTTTTTTTACTATTTTAAAAATTAAAGGTATATACAAATTAGTATAATTTGAGAAGATTTTTTGGATAACAAGGCCACGCTTAAGAGGCTTGAGGACCTGCTCTTTCGCCTTTGGAAGGGTCAATTACATAGGTTGACAGTGTTAAACTCTAAAATAGTATGTGGGACAGAAGAACCTAGAATAATGTACACTGGCTCTTTTTATTTAGTAATGTACATTGATTACTCCAGTGTAGATTATATTTCAGCTATATGAAAGTCAAAGCAAAATCACCAAAAGTACTTGAGAAATACTTTCGACTCTAACAAAGCTGATAATTCTAACAATTTATATATAACTTCTTAGACACGTAAAAAGTTATTGAGAACTCCAACCATTTATATGTATTTCTTAGATGCCTAAATGCACAAAATATAAATTAATAATCATCACATTGAAAGTCAAAGTAGCAAAGCATAAGTAACTGAAACTAGAACTTATAAGCTAATCAAGAAATTTACTTGAGCAGCTCCTTTAAAGACAGCTTCAAATATGACTCCTGTGTAGTAATCAAGGCCTCTTGCAAGTCTCAAGTTAGAAATCACTCTATCAATATCACGACCCAACCCAAGGATCGTGATTAGTGCTGATTGGGCACCCATACAAACACTAAACTGGATTTCCAACTATAATAGCTACGGAATTTATCAAAATTTCGACAGAGTTTCCTCTATTTTATTGACTAACCGCACCTACAAACAGCGACCCCAGCAAACAACAAACATCAATATACATATATAAGCGGGCTGACAAGGTCACCGCTGTAGTAGAACCGCCCAACAAAAGTGTCATACACACTAAGTCATACCAAATACAATATCCCACACCCACATGTATCAACAGACCTCTACACATACGAACTGAATTATAGGATAGGATAGGGCCCCGTCATACCCTCGAATATATCTAAATGCAAAATATAGAAAACGAGTGTACATGTATATACCAAAAATCTGCTCCTGAGGCAAAGGGAGCTCTTCAACGGTAGACAGAGATCCTAAGAGGAAGGCTCTCTAACCTGTATGTCGGTACCTGCGGGCATCAATGCAGCTACCCCCTCCCCCCCGAAGGAAGGGGGTCAGTACGAAATACGTACCGAATATGCAAAGCGGAAAGTATGAAAAATAAGTGAGAGTAATAATCCGAATAAAATATATGAGTCAAACCTGTATGCAAACATCAAAATAATTCTTTATTTAAAACATCAAAATAGTGCATATCGGACGGGAACGATGGCGACCTCCAAACTCGCGCCATACCACAGCATAACACCAAAAGTTTCAAATCTCAACTGTAGTATGGGTGAGCCGAGGCGATGGTGCCACGCACTCATGTCATAGGATAGGTGAACCGAGGCAAAGGGGCCAAGCACTCACGTATCATAATGTGTAAAAGTCATCATGCCTGTTATATAAGTGAGCCGAGGCGAAAGGGCCAAGCACTCACGTGGTTCGGGGCAAAGGGGCCCAACACCCACACGTCATGATGCCAACATATCCCAAACCCAGCTCCTTATATCTCCAAACTAAGCAAAGCTGGCCCATGGGCAAACCGACATGTTGTATCCAACCTAATTCGGAATATATATACATACATACATATAGTTATACATACGCACGATAATAATCGGCTTGGGAACTGGTGAGCGAAACCAAAATGGCACGAATAGAGTCGTGAGAATCACATGCATAAAAACTAGTATCAAAAACTTAGTAATATGCAAAATATTCACTTTTGAAATCAAGAAGTTATTCGTTTATGAAATTTTGTCAAAATTGCTCAAATCTACGCATAAAGGTGATTTCAAAGGAACTTGCTTAATTTTTCCATCATACACATTATTAAAACAGGCTTCAAAATAATTTTTAAAGTGATTTCCGAACAATAGAACCCATAGCTTTCCAACTATTTAGCTTTCGGTCAAATGACACTATTCATGATTTTTTTTAAAGACTCAAAAGTTATGGATGGGATTAGCTTAGGATAAGAGTGGCAAAGAATGAACTTAGGTTATACTTAGACCCAAATTATGAAGGAAAAGGGATTCCTTTCTTCCTTCTTCTTTTTTTCAAACGTACGACATTAACTAAGTTTAACCAACTCATGCCAAGAGATAGGAAATCTTTACATACCTCGATTTCTTTCTCCATCTAACTCCAACGCAAGACCAATCCAATTTATGCTCTCGGATGTCCAATGTCTACACAAATTATGATAATGCCAACGATTAACAACCATATCAGGTTTTAAATCCTAACTCTCTAGTTCCAAATTTTATAAAAATTTTAGTAGCATCTCCCCTTAAAATACGCCGCCCCGAGAATTCAACTCAGCTCAAATAATCAATCAACAACAACAACAACAACAACCTACAACATCAATAAACCCTCTCCAATACCATCACAACATCAGAACACCACAAAACGCTATTACGATATAATTGGTAAAACAGGGAAGCATTTATACAAACACATATCTATCATATTCAATCCTTCTTATATATTCCAAGAGTTATAATATGTCACTCCAACGCCCAACGCAAACCCCCAACATTAAAACATAACATTATACTTTCAATGGGGCTCCAATTCAAGCTAACCTTCATGTAA
>JAOTQJ010084909.1:0-12364 GCA_025642045.1 Solanum sejunctum
TAATTATTTGATATTTATAAATGAATAATATTCAAAATATATATAAAATTTATCTTACTCAATAAATTTTTCCACTTAGGTATCTCCCATATTGAAAAGGACATATTGATGTGCCTCAAAACATAAATGTGAATCCATCAAAAAAGTGCAATCTTTTTTCTTCTCACGTCCAATTGGATGACATATGTTAGGTAATATAGGTGAAGGGTTCTGATCAAATACCTCTTTATCAATTCTATATCTCAAAGAAAAAGTCACTCACTCTCCATCTACAAAACCTTCTAACATACAAGCATCTGGACAATATCGATTACGAACAAGCCCCTTCAACCCAGGAAGCTCCCTCTCAATGGAGTACATACGACGAAGATGAGTTAGTCCACCAAGCTTAATCTCATTCACTAAATGAACACTTATATGTAACATTATATTAAAATAAGATGGATGCAAAATCATCTCAAGGTTTGATAATATTTCACCAATTTTTGTCTCAAATTTTTTTAACTTATTACGTTATTACATATGGTTTTAAAGAAATTTCCCAACATAATTAATGTCAATGCAACATTTTAGGCAGGTGTTTCCTAACAATAATTTGAACTACGTGATTCATCATAAAATATGCATCATGACTCGTGTACCCATATATCTTCATCTCCTTCACATCCAAATGATCTGAAGTATTTGAAATACGGCTTTTAGGTAATTTAGACTTTTTGAAGACACTATAAAATAACTTTTTTTTGGGATTCATAATGAAAAAAAATTCACCAAAAGTTACATTTCCATCATCATCTTCTACTGGTTGTAACTTCATACGTATTCCCATTTTTTGTAAGTCATATCGAGAAGAAATATGATTCTTTGACTTTTCATTTGTATCCAATAAAGTTCCAAGAAAACTATCACATATATTATTCTCTACGTGCATCATATCAAGATTATGCCTCAATTGTTATGTGCCCAATATGGCAATTGAAAAGGGAAAGATCTTTTTTTTCGCAGACCCTTATTATTTCGAGATCTTTTTTTCACCCCTTTCCAAAAGTATTATTGAATACATTAAGCTCTTTAAGAACTTTGATACCTAACAAACAATGATGTAGGGGTCTGAAAAGACCCTAAAAAGTGCCCAAAAATGTGCCTCGAAAATGCCCAGAATCGTAATTCCCATACATCTCTAAATTCGTACGTGATATTGAAAATCCAACCTCATATGCTTGTTCAAGGGGAAAATTTGAGTGGGAAATAGGTCTAGTCCTGATTTAGGAGCAACCGTAGCAAAATTTTAAAATCAAAAGAATGCAATTTCTAGTGAGCTAGCACGCCAACGTGTTATTTTTGTGACAATTTTTCACTTTGATCCAAGGCTTTTGGGTCTTGGGCCTAAACCTTCTCATATGTGAAAATACCTACAGTTAGCCATATTTCACCTTCATATCATCCTAGACATTCCTCAATACTCTCTCAAACCCTTAGACTAATATTTCTCTCAAAATTCAAGTGTCCAAATCTCTTCCGGATCTTAAGGAATTCATCCAAGCTTCAAGTCTCTATTCCAATCTTCATCAATAAATTCTCCAAAGCTAAGGTATGTGGGTTTCATTCATGGTGGTTCCTTTCACTCATGAAGCCTAACCTTCCTTTTTACCTAAATTTATGGGTCTTACTTATTATGAATTAGACTATCACCTATGTTGGGGTTTCATGAAATTGTGATTGTTTTAGGATGTTTTGAGATATAAATCTAAGATCCATTGTGGGACTTGATTTAGAATTTTGATGTATATTGTTTGAGGGTGTTACCAAGTATTTATGGCTGGTTTTATATTGAATTTTCTAGCACAATTTCATTCCAAAATTGCATGTTATTACACTAGTACTACACCCCCGCAAGTGTTTGATGAAATGTCACATTATGATTTCTTGAGAAATTGAAGGTCTAGTGCATGTCTTATGAATTGAATGACATTATTATAATAAAAAAATGTATGTATATGATATTCTCCTATATCTTGTTGGCAATTGACTGTGCCCACTTTTGGGGTTGTGTGCCCGGGTAAACATGTCAAGGTGTTTGAACCTTGATAACCATGTCGAGGGGTTTATACCGTGATAACCATGTCAAGGGGTTTGTACCTTGATAATCGATTTGAGGGGTTGGTACCTCATTCACCGTGGGTGGTAGAGTGAGATGATCCACTAAGTAATCGAGGGGTTTGTACCTTGATAACCTAGTTGAGCGGTTGGTATCTCAATCACCATGGGTGCTTGGGTAAGATGATCCACCAACCAATTTAGCAGTTGGTACCTCAATAGACTATGAATTCTATAATGATGGTCTCTTTTTGAACATTTATTATGCTCTATATAAGCATGATTTACTTCAAGCATCTTCCATACATGCCATATTGCTACATGTTTATTCATTCCCTAACTTATGCATTTCGATTATGTTAGTTATCTCTTATTGCATTGCATACTACATACATAGTACATTTAAAAGTACTAACGCATACTTGATGCCTACATGATGTCACCACAAAGGAACTGGAGTCCCACTTTAGCATCTTCCTCCACGTGGCTTGTACGATTTCTCTCAAGCTAATTGGGGAATCTTCTGTTTTGGGGACAATATCTATGACCTCGTGTTATGTACTAGGACTATCTTTCTTTTATGTATGTATTGACTATGAGGGTGAGCCCAGTTGCTTGTCTTGGCCCCCACTCCTATCTAAGTTTTAGAGGTGTTGTTGGACATGTTATGTACTGAGCCTTAACTCTCTTATTTTGATGTTTATGTTATGAAAGTTTCTCTTTAGCTCCTTTGCCTTTATTTCTAATCTAATTATGTTGTTTAAATGTTTTTGCGAACAAGGATGTCTAATGACATATTAAGAGGCTTGTTTAGGGTTCCTTCGAGTTCCCATCTTACCGTGTTACCTCTAGGCTGTAGGCTAATTTCATGACAAAATTGGTATTAGAGAACCAAGTTATTAATGGTCCTAGGCATCTAACACACCATGTTAATTAGAGTCCTATTCAAGGTCGTGTTATGCACCACAATTATGAGTAGGAGGCTGTGAGACATTTTAGGAAATCTTTTCCTTTTTCTTGATCTATGCCATGCTATAGAAGGTAGGTGATTTTTTCCTCTGACGAATGTTCTTCATCAAGTTTATATCATTTCTAACACAATAGGAAGGAGAGCTCGCACTCCAGATAAACAATCGTCTTATAGTGATCTCCGAGATGCTTTCACTTTGCTAGCTCAAGCTATGACCAATAAAGTCAATCAAGGAGCCGAAACCCCTCATGCTCTTATGGTAGGATCTAGGGTGGGAGATTTTATGAGGATGAACCCATAAGAATTCTATTATTCTAACATAGATGAGGAGCCTCAAGAGTTCATTGATAAGGTCTACAAGGTATTGGCTATTATGGATGTTAAATTGGAAGAGAAGGTAGAGTTAGTGGCTTAGCAACTCAAAGGTGTAGCAAATATATGGTTTAAATCAATGGAAGGAGGACAAGTGGAACAATAATGTAGTTCTATATAAGAAGTTTAAGGTGGATTTTATTAATCGGTTCTGCCCTTTTGAGCTTATGGAGACGAAAATGGTGGAATTCATGAATTTGAAACAAGGATCCATGAGTGTAAGGATGTATGCCCACAAGTTTAACCAACTGTGTAAAGATGTTCCCCATTTGATTGCCAACCCAAGGCCTAGAATGAATAAGTTCATGATGGATGTATGCAATTTAGTGAGTGAGAAATGTCGGTCCACTATGTTGATTAGTGACATAGACTTGTCCCATTTGATGACCTATGCCAAACAAATGGAGGAGGAAAAGTTGAGAAAAAGGAGGAGTAATGAGGCTAAGAGGGCCCGTTTTGAGGAAAAGTTCCAAAGTCAAAAGGATGGCAAGTTTCATCAAGGCCAAGGGTCTTCTCGTGCTTCTAATAGGGATTTCGCCAATGACTTCCCAAAGGCCCAAGGTGTTGGTGGTGTGGTTACTTACAATATGTGTTCAAAATGTGGTATGGGTCATGGAAGCCCACGTTTGAAAGACACTAATGCATGTTGTAGATGTGGGGAAGTGGGCCACAAAAATATTATTTGTCCTCATAATCACAACAAGGTAAGGAGGTTCGTCCACAAGGTTCAAATATAGTTCCTTTGTGGAAAGGTGGTCAACAAGGTAGTGACACAAGGCACAATTGAATCTATACACTCCAAGGGAGGCAAGGGGTTGAGGAGCTTTCCGATGTCATCACCAATATGTAAAACTCTTTGATTTGATGTGTATGGATTGATTAATCCGAGTATAACTCTTTTTTTACCCCTTTTGTTGCAAAAAATTTCATCTTGATCATGAGTTGTTGTATGAGTATTATGAGGTATATACTCCTATTAGTGCATCTATTATTGCTAGAAAGACTTATAAAAATTGTATCATTTGTATTTTGCTTAAGATATTGCCTTGTCATCTTGTTGAGTTCGAAATGGTAGATTTTGATGTCATACTTGGGACAAATCAGTTGCATGCATACTATGCCTCTATTGATACTAGAACTCATAGGATCAAATTCTAATTCCCCAATGAACCCATCCTTAAGTGGGAGATTCATGATTTGGTGATGAAGGATAGGTTCATCCCTTGCATTAAAGCTGATAAGTTGATCTCTAAGTGGTTCTCTATCATCTTATGAGGGTAAAGGGTGCGGAGTCCACGGTCCTTCCTATAGAGTCTATTCTAATACTAAATGAGTTCCGTGATATCTTTCCAAATAACCTTCCCGATGCTCCTCTTGAAAGGGAAATAGATTTTGGTATAGACCTCCCTCCCGATACTCAACCCATTTCTATTCCCCCTTACCATATGACCCCGGCTGAGTTAAAGGAGTTGAAGTAGCAATTGAGAGATTTGTTGGAGAAGAATTTCTTAGGCCTAGACAATCACCTTGGGGTGCACCAGTGTTGTTTGTAAAGAAGAAGGATGGGTCCCTTAGAATGTGTATTGATTACTGGCAACTCAATAGTGTTACCATAAATAAGTATCCTCTTCCAAGGATTGATGATTTGTTTGACCAATTGCAAGCGGCTAGTCACTTCTCTAAGATTGATCTTTGGTTCGGGTATCATTAAGTAATGGTGAGGGAGTGTGATGTTCTCAAGATGGCATTTAGACTAGGTATGGGCATTATGGATTTATTTTGATATCCTTTTGGTTGACGAATGCACCGGCTATCTTCGTGGATTTTATGAAAAGGGTCTTCAAACCCTATCTTGATTCATTTTTTGTAGTCTTCATTGATGATATTTGGATCTATTCACGTAGTGAGGAGAAGCATATGGCTCATTTGTGGGTGGTGCTTCAAAGATTGAGGGAAGAGAAGTTATATGCCAAGTATGAAAAATGTGAATTTTGGTTAAAAGAGATTGCTATTCTAGGTCATGTGGTGTCTAGGGATGGTATTAAGGTGGATACTAAAATATGGATGTGATTAGAAATTGGCCTAGACCATTAAACTCATTGAATATTATTAGGACCTTCTTGGGCATAGCGGGTTATTATCAGAGGTTTGTGAAAGGGTTCTCTTCTATTGCTTCTCATATGACCAAATTGACTCAAAAGCTTGTGTCCACTCTAATATAGTTACTACCGGAAGGTCTAGAAAGGTTTATTGTGTATTGTGATACATCCGACCCCCTACCCCAGAATAGGTGGGAGTTTTTGAGGCATTCGGGTAATGTTGTTGTTGTTATGATCTTGAATTAGCTTCCATGGTTTTTCCATTAAAGACTTGGCATTATTATTTGTTTAGGGTGCATGTTGATATGTTTACCAATCATAAGAGTCTCCAATATGTCTTCGCTCAAAAAGATCTCAACTTGAGACAAAGAAGGTGGATAGAACTTCTTAAGGACATTATGTGAGTGTGACTTATCATCCCAGTAAGTCTAATGTGATGGTCGATGCTTTGAGTAGGGTGTCCATGGGTAGCCTAGCACATGTTGATGATGTTGGCAAAGGGGTGGCTACAGAGGTCCATCAGTTGACTAGATTGGGAGTTAGGCTAGAAGAGGTTGATAATAGGGGTATTATTGTTGATGGTTCAAAATCTCCTTGTTTGATTAGGTGGAAGAAAAGCAAGACCTCGATCCCTTGTTATAATTGAAGTCCTTGGTTAGTGATGGGAAGGTAGAGGTTTTCTCCCACGAGGGGGATGGTGCCCTTAGGTACCAAGGTAGGATGTGTGTGCCTTGTGTTAATGACTTGAGGGAGAAGATTTTTTATGAGGCTCATAATTCTTATTATAAAAATCTATTCACCTCGGTGCTATCTAAATGTATAGAGATTTAAAGGAATGTGTTTTTGTGGGGAGATATGAAGAGGGACATTACCAAATTTGTATGCAGCTGTCATAGTTGCCAACAAGTGAAAGATAAGCATCAAAGGTCAGTTGGCCTAGCATAAGACATAGAGATTCCTACTTGTAAGTGGGAAGATATTAATATGAATTTTGTGGTTGGATTACCCAAGACTAGAAAGGGTTTCGATTCCATTTGGGTTATGGTTGATTAGACAATGAAGTCGGTTCACTTTCTACCGATTAAGACCATATATGGGGCCGAAGATTATGCTAGACATTCATTACTTAGTGAGGTTGAATGGGGTAACTTTGTCCATCATAGCGGATGGTGGTGCTCAATTTACTTCATATTTTTTGAGGTCCTTTCAAAGTGTTCTTGTACAAGAGTGAAACTTAGTATGGCCTTACAACCTCAAAAGCATGGCCAAGCTAAAAGAACTATCCAAAACTTAAAGATATTCTTAGGGCTTGTGTATTGGATTTTAAGGGTATTTGGGATGATCATCTTCGACTGATGTAGTTTGCTTATAACAATAACTATCATTCTACCATCGGTATGGCCCCTTTTGAGGCTCTCTATGGTAGACGTTGTAGATTACTTGTTGGGTGGTTTGAGGTTGGAGAGGTGGCTTTGTTGGGACCATATCTAGTCATGGAGGCTCTTGAGAAGGTTAGGATGATTAGAGAAAGGTTAAAGATGGCCAAAAGCCATCGAAAGTCCTATGCCAATGTGAAGAGAATTGATCTTGAAGTAAAGTTGGTGATTGGGTCTATTTGAAGGTGTCACCCATGTAAGGTGTGGTTCATTTTGGTAAGAAAGAGAAATTGAGTCCAATATATGTTGGTCCTTATGAGGTGATAAGGAGGGTTGCAAGGTAGCTTATGAGTTGGAGTTGCCTAGTGAAATAGATTTCGTTCATCCAGTCTTTCATGTATCAATGTTGAGGAAATGTGTAGGAGACCCTAATACTATTGTGCATCTTGATATTGTGGGTGTTGTTGAAGACAGCTTGACTTATGAAGAGGTCCCGATTCAGATTTTTGATAGACAAGTGAAGAGGTTCAGGAACAATGATGTGGCTTCAATTAATATCATTTGGAAGAGTTGATGTGTTGTTAAAATACAGCACATCTGATGCTTGAAATAAGGGATTTTGTGAATTCTTAAAGTGACTTTTTAGTGCTTTGATGTGTTTTTATGTTAATCTTGCAGAAAGGTTAGGTCGGTGTGATTTTGAAGAAAAGTTGTAGATTTTGCTGAAGTATACGCCTTATGACCCAACCTATGAGTTATAGCTCAAGCTACGAGTTGTAGGGTGGTATAGTAGCAGGAATCAGAGACCAAAAATTAGAAATCTTCCAAGTGAAGGTCACTACTACGAGGACATCTTACAAGTCATAAGACACATTATGACATATAGGTAGACTCGTAGCAAGAATCAGAGAGCCAAAATATTGGACCAAAACCTAAAGACCAACATTATGCGACAAATATATGAGTCATAGCCCAAGAAAAGACCATACCTTTGGGTCATACCAATTTAGTCCAAAATGCTAAGAACCTGATATAGACCCCGACTAAGACTCGTAGGTCATTCTACGAGTCAAAACTGCAAGACTTACCAGCTGCCAACTGTCTTTTCTATGTATTCTAGGGTTATTTTGTAAATACTATATATAGCTTAAGTTAGGTCTTTGAGAGGGTGTTCGACTAGTAGACAATCTACCATTACATTTTGACTCTTCTCTTAGTTTTTTAGGGTAGTTTATTATTCTCTATTGGAAAACCATTGTGGGGGTTGCAAAGCTTACCTTGTACTCATTGTTGATCAATCAAGATTGTGGGTTTGCAACTTGTTGTGCCTATTCTCTTCGTTGCTATTGGTAAAATTCTCAACTATGTCTATCATGTGCATTTTTGTGTGTTTTGCTTTAGCCATGAGTAGCTAAGCACCCACAACTTAGGGTTATGGGAACCATGGGTAGTTGACTTGAAATAACCTAGGTTTTTTGCATTTCTATAATTAGGGTTTTGCATGTATTATCTATTTCCCTTGATTTTTATTGTTGTTTGGTGGTAGCCAACACCAAAACCCTACTACTATCATGATCCCGACCAAGGTAGTGACAAATAGGAAAAGAGAAGTAGATAACCAAATTCGATTGATGTGTTCTCGTTTAATTAACCAAACCTGACCAAGGGGAGGTTGACAGGGACTATTGGTAATGGTTAGTTGGCACGCCATGGTAGCCGACCAAGCACCATGGTAAAATCAACCTTCACGTTCACAAGAGGGATGGAAGAAACTAAGTTACCGTCCTACATGCAAATCACCAATTGTAGTTATCTTATCAAGGGTAATTGAGTTGACAAACCATGGGGAACACAATTCCCAAGCTGTCCCCAAAATTGAGTATTTCCTTACATTATAGTTAGTGTTTATTTTATTTTGTGTTTGAATCACGAACCCCTCCTCCCCCCATTTAGAGATAGTAGTCATAAATACTAGAAATAATTAGTAGTGAAGGCTTGTAGTAAAGTCTTGTAATCAAGCCCTAGATTCCCTGTGGATTCTATCCTAACCTCAGTTTGAAGAATTACTAAAAACGACCGTGTTCTTATTGGAGCGTGAACATCATCAGAAAATATGGCGCCGTTGTTGAGGAAACGACTATGTTTGATTTATGTCACAGTTAGTTAGTTCTAGTGTTGATTTCTAGTGTCTCTTGTACTTTATTTTTGTTGTTGTTGTTTGATTTTATTTGCAAGGTATACTGGGTTGTATTCCCCTACACGAGAAGACAAGGCAATCCCTTAGCTCCACTAGACTTGGAGATCCATCGACTACCAAGAAGAATGGCTCAAGTGAATAAGGATATTGAAGTTGAGGAGGATATGCACACGAATGAGGATATGGATGGAGAGGAGGATACACCACAAAGGGGTAACAGGCCACAACTTAGGGACTTCAATGAGAATGCTTATGGATGGAATCAATATCAATTGAACCCTTTGGCTATGGATGGTACCAGTTCTATAGTACTACCTCTTTTACCGACAGATACTAAGTTCACAATATCGAGTGGATTGCTCCAAATGCTCCAAAAAAGCAGTTTGTTCATAGGGCTACCTTCGGAGGATCCCCACTGTCATCTTTATAATGTGGTGTTTGTCTGCAAGTGTGTTATGGGGACACAAAACCTCTCTCTTGATGTTGTGGGCTTAAGAGTATTTTCACTATCATTGAATGGAAATGCAACTATATGGTTGTCTGAGCTTCCTCCAGGTACGATCAAAGTTGTGTCAAATTTCAGAGACTGGTCCTTGGAAGGTATTTCCCAAGATCCAACAAGTTGAAGCTCAATGACCAAATAAACAACTTTGACTAATTACTGGGTGACTCTATTAGCACAATATAGGAAAGGTTCACCAAATGCTTGAGGATGGTCCCCTATCATAAGATTATGGATGATTCCTTGGTTGAAATTTTTTATCGAGCACTTGATGAGAATAGTCAAGCTTGTGCCGACACAATCATGCGAGGCATGTTCCTAGACCAACCTTTCGCATTGATAGCTGCAAGGATAGAGCATGAGTTTGAAAGTACAGTATGACAAAACCTTCTTGTGCAGCTAATACCAATAATGAACAAGCAAAGCTAAACGAAGAGATCATGGAGCAACTTGCTCAACTTCGCACAAGTATGGACATGGTCTTAAATAAAAACCAAGTAAGCAGCGATGCGATCACTCACCAACCTCTGAAGTCTCCTATCTATAATGATCCATTCTTTGATGAGGGTGAATGTTTTGTAAGCAACCAAGTGGGGGGTTTCCAGAAAAATCCCCAAGGCTCCAATTCGGACTATTGGAGGCATGGTTCTAGGAATCAAGGTCAGAACTTCAACCATGATGGGATGTATAGAGACAACCGAGTTGGATACTATGGGAGTGAAAGGTTGCCAGATGCAACTTAGGGGAGAAGTGAGGGCTATGGGAATGGTACTTATATGCCACCACACAATTGTGATGCCGGATCAAGTAACTCTAGGATCGATTATATGACCAAAAAGTTGTTGAAATGAGTCGACCACCAAGATGATACTTTAAAGGGAATGAAAGCAGATATCTAAAGTATTAATCAAAAGATATAATCTTACTCGGTGGAAATTAAACAACTTGAGCAACAATTTGGGAAAGTATCTTCACAATTGGACAAATGCCAAAAGAGCACCTTACAAAGTAATATTGTTCAAAATCTTAAAAATGAAGTGCATTGCATGGCAGTGATGACTAGTAGTGACAAGAGCACAATCGATCCCCTTATTCCGATTATTGTGGATGAAAGGGTCTTGGTGGTAAAGTTACGGGTAAAGGTGAAAGTCTGGAAATTTTTGGGAGGCAAAGAGAAGATATTAGGGAGCAATGACAAAGTGAAATCTATCCCAAAACCCCCTTTTCCTTTCCCTTAAAGGCTTAAGAAAAAGGAAGAGTAGGGAAACTTCAAACACTTCCTTTTGATGTTGAATCAACTATCCATCATTCATTCCCCTTTTAGAAGCTTTGGAGAAAATGCCTGGGTATGCCAAATATATGAAGAATTTGGTGACCAAGAAATGCACTATGAGCCAAGAGTTCTTGCAATAACTCCAACAATATAGTGCGATTATGACTAAATGTCTGGCTCAAAAGCGAGAAGACCCTAGTGCATTCACCATCCCTTGTACCATTAGTGATGTCGAGTTTGCAAGAGCTTTGTGTGACTTAGGAGCGAGCAACAATCTAATCCCTCTTGCGGTATTCAAAAAACTTAGCATTGGTATAATTGCCCTAACAAGAATGAGGTTTCTTATGGCAGATCGAACCATTAAAAAGCTGGAGGGAATCCTTTAGGATGTTATTGTTAAATTTGATAAATTCATCTCCTGTAGATTTTGTGATCCTCGACTGCGAAGTTGATTTTTGTGACATGCCCGTCATTTTGTTTAGACTATTGTTGGCTTCTAGGAGAGCCCTAGTGGATATGGATTCAAGTCAATTGTGGTTTAGGGTTAATGATGCAAAAGTTTTGTACAATATTCGCCAATCTATGAAATACCCAAATAAGTGCAATAGTGAGGTGTGGTTCCTCGATGATAGTTTATGAAGCAAGATGACCAACTCGAGACACAATATTAAACAAGGTTCTTAATAGGAAGCAACCCAAGCATTGTTGATAAGTGTTGGTTTATTTTTAAGTCTTTTGGGTTGTTGAGATTCTTAGGTAGAAGTTGTGAGTTTGTTTTTATGATTGAAAGACATTGATGCAGTTGTAATATCTTGGGAATTGTTGTGTTTTGAGATTTGCTTTGTAGGTGAGAATTGAAGAACTGAAGATCATAAAAATGATAGTTGGATCAGTCTCTACGATCATGCCTACGAGTTGTAGTCTGCACTAAGACTTATAGTCATGCATCGTAGAAGAAATCAGTGAGTATCAGAAGATAGCACATACACTACAAGCTAACCTTACGACTCGTAGTGCACTCTACGAGTCGTAAGTGGGGTTACTAGTTGCCAAGTATGATTCCTAGATTTTTATAAGTGTTGGGTCTGCTACGAGACAAGGACCTACAAGCCATAGGACAACTTATGACTCATAGTCGGGGTCTCATAGCCCCGATCTGTAGATTTTATAATCACCGATGCAGTTTAGTTTAAAAAGGGGTCAAAATTAAATTTGACTCCCAAATTCATTTCATACAACCCTAAGGCAACAAAAAAACTCATCCCATCACCCACGTCATACTCCTAGCTACATACGTCATTTTTCAGCAAAGATTCTAGCAAAGGCACTATTCTAGGGTTTTCGACGTGGTTTTTTGATTTCTTGCACTTTGGTTTAATTCTCCAATAAATTGGTAAGCTCTGTGATTTAATTTTGAAATCTTTTATGGTGAGTTATTTAATCATGTTAAATCATGTCATATGGTGATTATTGAACTA
>JAOTQJ010084920.1:0-12363 GCA_025642045.1 Solanum sejunctum
TGCTCTAGGTAGCCTACTGTGTGTGGATAATGGTGGTAAGGAGATGCCTAGTAGAGTCCATCGGTCGGCTAGATAGGTAGTTAGGTTGAAGGAAGTTGATAATGGTAGTATAGTGTTCTTGATGGTTCCAAATCTTCTTGGGTTGAGCGGAGTAGATTAGGAAAGGCCTTAATTTTCGCCTTATTAGAGTTGGAAGCTTTGGGTGGAAAACGAACGGTAGAGTGGAGGTTGTCTCCTAATAGGGAGATGGTGGTCCATGGTACCAAGTGGGTTAGACGTGTTAAAGGTTGGAAATCGGGTTAAGGTTTTTGAAACCTTATAGTAGGCATTGCATGTCCTCAGTTGGATGGTTTGAAGTGCGACAAATTGCCTTGTTGGGTCAATCTTGAAGGTTTCTATCATGCCTGAAAGTCCCGTTAAGACAGACCGGCACCCGTTACTGATAAGTATCGGGAGCACTAAACTATAACTATGAACTTTTTAGACATACTAAGAGGAATTTCTACATTCAACATGCCCTTATGCTAGTAAACAATAATAATAAGCCAAAATAAATTGCATATGGCTAGGCCGTTGGGGCCACGGTGTCTATACGAGACATGACCATACTTTAATTTACATAGTTTATAAAGCCTCTATACAAGAAAAAGTATCGGACAAGGGTTGGGACAAGACCTGCCTCAATAACTATACAATACAAACATATAAACTTTAGACACACACAAAGCTCCGGAACAACCTGGAGCTTGGTAACAATAGCTGGATGTCCTGGACTCTACTAGGGAGATCTATTAGCACCTGTACCTGTAGCATGAAATGCAGGTCCCCCATAAGGGACATTAGTACGAGATAATCTATTGTGTATGTAAGGTAGTAAATACTATATATGAAGTAAAAACTTCAAATGAACTATGCACTGATGTGGAGTAAGAGACCACCTTTAAGTATAATTTGGGATCGTATACTTTATGTTCTTTATATTACTTTAGCTTTACTGTATAATCTATGCACATAATGTGCTGTAAATGACTAACTGATCAGTAGTAAACTATATCGGGATCATCCTTGGCTAGGTTCTTCCTTAACCCCTCAGGCTACCACTTGTGATAGGATCGTCCCTGGTTAGGTGATGCTTCCACCCCTTGGGCTACCACCCATCAAAAGCAATGATATTATTTATCTTTCAATTACCTGTGGGATTCTTATTTTGGTGGTCATAATATTAGAGCTATAAGGATATATATGCAGTATGTGACATGTAAATAATCATACAATACAATGTGGAAATGAAGAGAGTATGTTACAATAGACAATGAAATGCATATGAATTGAAGCAACTCATGGACTTTGTTTTGCAACAAGAACTCATGTACTTAGTATCCATATATGTATGTAGATTTGAAGGTAACAATATATATTTAGGAGCATATTAACATGTGAAAGAGTGGAGACATGGCTGGTTGTCATGTTGGAGTAGCTAAATGCCTTTACTTACCAAGGGATCTATGTTTCATGCCAAATGATACGAAATCAAGTAATCTTACATACCTCGTTGTATGACCTCGCAACTACCTTGGATTGTATTCTTTTCACTCAACTATTTATATACAGTATATGAGGCAATAATACTAGTATTAGCAGCAAAGAACACCTCTTGACGGCCCAATATCATAAAAACGATCACCCGGACAACAAGCTTTCCAATTAGGGACGCAAAGGCATTCCTTCAACTTTTTCCCTTATTAACATACTTTCTAACAAACATTCTTATGTACATATCATATAAATCTTATTTTAGACCTTCAACAGTCCTTCAACAACCCACAAAGCACAACACATAACAATTCTTCACAACATACAAATAAGCAGCATAACGTTTCATTCTTTCACCACACTTCAATGTCAACAATCCCAAAACTATTTTAAATATGCCTAAATTGTTCTCAACACATACATGAATAAACATAGCCTCGAAACAGTCTTATAACAATACCAAATCAGTCATGAAAGCAATAGCCTTCCATCCAACAGCCCACAAGTTCATATTAAGAATACAATTACAATATGCTATAAGGACACACTTTTGTGGACTCTTAAAGTAGTGTAACAACTCAGTTACATGACTAATAAACTATAACTTATTAGACCATAAGTATTACTTCATAACTAATCCAACCAATGTAGAGAAAATCCTCTTGAACAACAAAAAACATTCACAACAACCCTTAGGATACATGCTGTCCAGAATTTCCAGCATAACATACTAGCATATACTTCTTATTTTTCATGAAGAAACTATACTAAATACACAATTATAATTGCTTACCTTGGCCTTAAATATTCAGGTTTCCCTTCAAAGCCTTAGAAGATTGAATTTGCAGCTTGGTAAAGTGAAATAGATAGGAGACAAGAGTGTTTATGAAAGCTGAAAAATTACTCTAAGTGGACTGAAATGAAGGCTGCCTTGACCCATCTTTAAAGACTATTTTTGGCCAGATTTCTCTTGCCTTTTGATCTGGTATTGACACCATTAATACACTTGTTATGCAACATGTTATCCCTTACATTTGGTCCTAAATGGGTCTCCAATTTATTGGGCCTTTGGCCCAAATAGCCAAGTGGTTGGTGTTACCCTTGGGCCCTTCTCACATTCTTCTTGGACTAAAAATAAGTCCTGTTTATGATGCTAAAACATGGGATAAAATTACACCTTAAAATGGATTTTACTCATAATCAGACTTGGGCAAATCTAACGTCGAACCTCGTCTCCGTTGAGCTAGTAAGTTTAAGCTAAGCAAGTAGGTGACTTCACCTACTAGATTATTAAGTCATATAAGCACCTCAATTCTTTTATTTTGTTTAGGGATTTCATTTCCTCAATTTAACACAAAATGTATACACTCGATCCTCTTATGCGTTAGATGCATATATCGCCTAGTAATATAAGATTCAAGCACTTTTAAGAATTGGCTCTAATTTGACCAACCCATATCATATTTCATTTACATAGCATTAGTACATGTAAAATGTGGGGTGTTATATCCTCTCCCCTCAGAAACATTTATCCTCGAATGTTGGCACAATTAGATAGTTTAACCAAGTTAAAACCTTTATTTAAACAAACTTTTGACAATACACTTAGTATTCAATCGCCCCTACCAATTAGTGTTCCTATTCTGCATGTTGGCATCCTCTTTAGCTTCAAATAAGTGATGGTATTTTGACTTTATTGCGTCCTCGGTCTCCCAGGATATCTCTTCTACTTGCTGATTTCTCCAAAGTACCTTCACTGAAGCTATTTTTTTATTCCTTAATTTCCTAACTTGATGATCCAGAATAGCAACAGGTACCTCTTCGTAAGTGAGATCTGCTATAACCTGCATGTCCTCAATATAAGTGATTCGGGATGGGTCACCTATGCATTTTTGAAGCATTTATACATGGAAAACTAGATGAACCATTGAAAGCTCTTGGGGTAGATCTAACTTATATGCAACCTGCCCGATCCTTTTAATAATTTTGTATGGCCCTAGGTAACGTGGGTTTAGTTTTCCTTTCTTACCAAACCTCATAACCCCTTTCATTGGAGACACCTTTAAAAATACCCAATCTCCTACTGAAAACTCTAGCCCTCTACTCCTAGCATCTGCATATGATTTGTGATGACTTTGGGCCGAATTTAGCCGCTACTGTATTACCTTAACTTTTTTGATGGCTTGTTGCACTAGATCTAGCACAAGTAAGGTGGTTTCTCCCACTTTAAACCATCCAATTAGAGATCTACACTTCCTCCCATACAAAGCTTCATACGGTGCGATCTTGATGCTTGAATGGTAACTATTAGTATAGGCAAACTCAGTAAGTGGCAAATGGTCTACCCAACTACCTTTAAAGTACAATGCATAAGCTCGCAACATATCTTCAAGTGTCTGAATGGTGCATTTGGCTTGACCGTCTGTTTGAGGATGGAATGTTGTACTCAAATTTATTTGTGTCCCTAAATTCCTTTGGGAGGACTTTCAAAACTTTGCAGTAAATTGAGCTCCTCGGTCACCATGTAGCTTGACTATCTCCTTGAGGTAAAGCATAGTACTCTTCAGTGGTATAATCCCTACTAACAGGTAAGAAGTGTGCTAACTTTGTGAGTCTGTCAACTATTACCCATATAGAGTCAAACTTCTGAAATGAGAGAGGCAAACAGGTAGCAAAGTCCATATTGATCATATCCCACTTCCAAGTTGGAAGTTCTATACACTGCATAGAACCTCCTGGCTTTTGGTGTTCTACCTTTACTTGTTGACAATTTGGATATTGAGCCACAAATTTTGTAAAGTCCTTTTTTATGCCTTCCCACCAAAACACTCCCTTCAGGTCATGGTACATCTTAGTCGATCCTGGATGGATGGAATAACGAGAATGGTGGGCTTCTTCCATTATCCTCTTTATTAAACCATTAATTTCAGGAACACATAATCTGTTATGGCAGTAAAGTACTCTATTTTGTGTAAGATCAAAGCCCTTTATCGCACCCTGACTCACCTTTTCCTTAAGCTGTCGCAGAACAGGATCCTCGAACTATTTTTCTTTCACTTCCATTACTAATGAAGATGTCCCTACATTATGTACAATAACCCCTACATTTGGGCTTTCAATAAGGCGAACCCCTAAATTGGCTAGTTGACACAAATCCTTAACCATCCCTTGACTAACGATTGCTTGACCACTGGTAGTCATAATTGTCTTACGACTCAGAGCATCAGCTACCACATTTGCCTTCCCAGAATGGTAAAGTATATCAATGTCATAATCCTTTATTAGTTTTAGCCATCTTTGCTATCTTAAATTTAGATCCTTCTACTTAAAAATGTACTACAAGCTTTTATGATCAGTATATATGTCAATATGAACCCCATACAAGTAGTGGCGTCATATTTACAAAGAAAATACAACCACTACTAGATCAAGTTCATGAGTTGGGCAATTCTTCTCATGTAATCGTAGCTTGCATAAGTAATTACCCTACCATGCTCTGTCAGTACACACCCTAAGCCAACTCCTGAAGTATCACAATACACTGCATACCCCTCGGTGCCTTCTGGAAGTACTAGCACAGGTGTAGAAGTTAGCTTATTTTCAGTTCCTAGAATCTCCTTTCACATTGCATCATTCCATTGGAACTTGGTTCTCTTATGTGTCAACTTTGTTAGAAGTGCAGAAATAGAGGAAAAACCTTCAACAAACCTCCTGTAATAACCTGCCAAACCTAGGAAGCTTCGAATTTTCTTAGGTGTCATTGGCCTTGGCCAATATCTCATAGCCTCTATATTGTGTAAATCAACTCGTATTCCTTCCTCAGATATAATATGACCCAAGAATGCTACTGATTGTAGCCAAAATTCAAATTTAGAAAACTTGGTATACAATTGTCTATCACGAAGAACCTGTAACACTTGTTGTAAGTGCTTTGTGTGGTCCTCTTCTGATCTTGAGTATACCAAAATATCATCTATAAATACTATCATGAACACATCCAAGAATGGCTAAAATACCTATTCATCAGATCCATAAAAATTGTCAGTGCATTAATTAGCCCAAATGACATAACAAGGAATTCGAAATTACCATAATATGTTTTGAAAGCAGTCTTAGGTATATATTCCTCCTTCACCCTCACTTAGAGATACCCTAATCTCAGATCAATTTTTGGAAAGCATTTGTCACCCTGTAACTGATCAAATAAGTCACCAATCCTAGGGAGGGGGTATTTATTCTTAATTGTCACCCTATTCAATTGTCCATAATTGATTCAAATTCTTAAGGTGCTAGCTTTTTTGCGTACAAATAATACTGGTGCAAAATAGGGGGACATACTAGGTCTTATAAAACCTTTTTCTAGTAGGTATTTTAGTTGCTCTTTTAACTCATGCAATTCTGCCAAGGCCATTCTATATGGAGAAATAGAAATGCGTTGAGTACCTAAAAGTAAGTCAATGCCAAAAATTTCACGCCCCAAAGTCCCGTTAGGGCGGACTGGCACCCATTGTCGATAAGGCTCAGGAGAACCAACCTGTATCTATGTGCTTTCTATACATATTATAAGAGATTTCTACCTTTAACATGCCCTAAAGCAGATAAATTGTGATAACAAGTCAAAAGGAATACTATATAACTAGGCTGTTGGGGCCATGGTATTTAAAGTACGAGACATGACCACACTTTACTTTACATAGTCTACAAAGCCTCTAAATAAGGAAAAACATTTGATAAGGGTCGGCACAGGCCCAGCCTCAACTCACTATACAATATAAACATATAAGCTCTAGATATGCAACGCTCTGAAGCAACCTGGAGCTTGGTAACCACAACTGAATATCCTGTACTCCTACTGGGGAGATCTACTAGCACCTGTACTTGCAGCATAAAATACAGGTCCCCCATAAGGGTCGTCAGTACAAGATAGTGTATTGAGTATGTAAGGCAGGATATACTGTATATAAGTAACAACTCAAATGAAACCATGCATCTGTGGCAGAATATGGACCACCCTTTGTTATACTGTGGAATCTTGTAATTTATGTCCTTTATATTACTTTACCTTTACTGTATACTCTGTGTACATCATAAACTGTAAATGACCAACTGATTAGTGGTGAAACTGCATCGGGTTCATTCTTGGCTAGGTTATACTCAACCCCTCGGGCTACCACCTATCAGAAATTGTATACTTTATCTTTCAATTACCTTTGAGATGATTCTTTTAGTGGCCATCATATTGGAGCTATCTTATTGTATATGTAACATATGATATATGGATAATCACACAAGACAATATGACAATGAAAAGAGTACATTACATAAACAATGAAATGCGTTTGAAATGGAACAACTAATGAACTTTATTTTGTAACAGGAACTCATGTAACTTGGTATCCAAGCATGTATGGAGATTTGAAGGTGACTAAGTATAGAATCATATGAACATGTACAAGAGTGGAGACATGGTTAATAGTTGTGTCGGAGTTGGTGAATGCCTTATGTACCAAGGAGGGATCTATGTTTCTTGCCAAGAGATACGAAATCAAGTAACCTTACATACATCGTCGTCGGACCTTGTTACTATCTCAAGATAACCTTTTCTTCCTCCAAATACTTATCTACAACATAGTAGGTTATAAAACTAGCATTAATAGCCAATATATACACCTTGGCATCCCAATCACATAAGAAAATAATATATGGACAGCAAGCGGGTGATTATAAACCCGAGTGTATTCCTTTAAACTTTCCGCCCCTAATCATATTTTCTAATATATCTTAGCATATGCACATCATGTACAACCTATTTTAATGTATAACTATCTTACAATATCCCATAAAGCTCAACACATCACAATTCCACACAATCTAATATAGAAAACATAACGTTACCTTCCTTCGCTACATTTCGATGTCGAACAACTCCAAACTTATTCCAACTTTAACCAAATTGTTGCAGCAACATTTACACATATAAACAGACTTGAAACTTGGTTGTCTTATATGCCAGCTTTGTTAGACGTGCAAATATAGAAGAAAAGCCTTCAATAAACCTCTTGTAATAGCCTGCCAAGCCTAAGAAGCTCTGAACTTCTGCGGGTGTTGTTGGTCTTGGCCAATCTTTCACAGCTTCTATATTTTGTGAATCAATCCTTATTCCTTCATCAGACATAATGTGACCCAATAATGCCACTAACTTTAGCCAAAATTCATATTTAGAAAATTTGGAAAATAACTATCGATCACGAAGAACCTGCAGCACCTGTCGCAAGTGATCTATGTGGTCCTCTTCTGTTCTTGAATATACCAAAATGTCATCTATAAATACTATCACGAACATATCCAAGAATGGTTTGAACACCTTGTTCATCAAATCCATAAAAACTGCTGGTGCATTCATTAGCCCAAATGACATAACAAAAAATTCAAAATGACCATAGCGTGTTCTGAAAGCTGTCTTGGGTATGTCTTTCTCCTTCACCCTCGCTTAGTGATAACCGAATCTGAAATCAATATTTGAAAAGCATTTGGCACCCTGTAACTGATCAAATAAATCATCAATCCTAGGGAGGGGATATCTATTCTTAGGTGTCACCTTATTTAATTATCGATAGTCAATACACATTCTCAAGGTGCCATCCTTTTTGCACACAAATAACACTGGTGAACCCCAGGGGGACACACTAGGTCTTATAAAACCCTTATCCAGTAAATCTTTTAACTGCTCTTTTAATTCACTCAATTCTACTGAGGCCATTCTATATGGAGGGATAGAAATGGGTTGAGTGCCTCGAAGTAAGTCAATACCAAAATCTATTTCTCATTCAGGAGGTAAGCCTGGGAGTTCTTCAGGGAACATATCAACAAATTCATTCAATACTGGAACTGACTGAAGAGTTGGTGATTCTATCTCTATATCCCTTACTCTAACTATATGACATATGTACCCCTTTGATATCATCTTTCTAGAGTTAAAAGTAAGAGATAAACTTCCCGTTTGGTACCCCAATATTGCCTTCCCATTCAAGAACTGCCTTATTTGGAAAGTGGAAATACACTCTCTTACTTTGGCAATCCACAGTGGCATAACAAGAAGCTAACCAATCCTTACCCATTATAACATCAAATTCCACCATTTCTAATTCAATAAGGTCAACCAATGTGTCATGGCCACAAATAGTTACTACACAGTTAGAATAAACCCTTCTAGCCATAATAGATTCACCAGTTGGTATAGTCACTACAAATGGTTTGTTCAATAATTTGGCTGTTCTCTTGAGCTTCCCAGCAACTAGTGGAGTGATGTAGGATAGTGTAGAACCAGGGTCAATGAATGCATATATATACATTGTGTGAAAAGATGGACAATATACCTGTGACCATATCAGGTGAAGCTTTCAAATTCTGTCGACTCCCCAGTGCATAAGTGTGATTTTGGACCCTGCTAGAGCTAGCTGTCCCTCTATCACCTCTACCACGACCCACAGGTACTTGCTGACCCCTACCTACTAAAGGAGTTGATGATAATGATGCAACAACTGACCCAGTAGATTATGCCATACCACCGATACGTTTCCTTGGGCAATCCCTTATCATGTATCCTGGCATACCACACAAATAGCAAACATCTATCCCAACATGACATATACCCGGATGACTCCTTCCATATTGTTTACAAGGCTTCCTAGGAATCATTGGTTGGCCTGCGGAAGAGCCCATTGCCCAGGCACCTTGCCCTTCACCTCATTGACCTAACTGATTACTTTGAGACCCCTGAAGTTGTGGTGGATCATTGGTTGCAGACTAGGAGGATGATGGCCTAGGTGGTCTATTAGGAAACCAAGGTCTGAGATTACTTTGGGGGTGGTGTAAACTGCCCTGTAGATTTGGCTCTTTTGGCTTGCCCTCTCTCCAGATTTTGTGTCCTTCTCCTATGCCTATGATCCTCCAATTTCTGTGCAAATGGCTGCATTCTTACTATGTCCATATATTTGTTCAAGGAAGCAATAGTGCAGTCTCTGACCAGATACGTATCCAACCTATCTACACATCGATGGACTCTATCTGCCATTGTAACAACTACATTAGGAGCATATCTTGCTAGGGAATTCAATTGGAGACTATACTCTCTCACACTCATATTCCCCTGATGGAGATTCAGGAAATGATATACATAGGCTTCTCGGATCTCTAATGGCAAGTAATGATCAAGAAATGCCTCTCTGAACTCTTTCCAGGTAGTTGGAGGTGCATCTATTCCCTTAGAATGTTTCCAATCTCATACCATAATATAGCCACACCCTTCAGCCGATATGTCGCTAACTCGACTACTTCTGTACCACTCACATGCATAACATCTAAAGTACTCTAAATTTGATCAATAAAGTCTTGAGGTATTCATTAGGATCTGACCCAGTGAAGGTTATTGGGTCCAAATTAAGAAAATCACGTATCCTAGTACCAGCTTCCCTATTTGTACCACTTGTACCACAACTAGACCTTCCTGTCTTTGACCTTGACCAATAACTATATGGGTCAATAGTTGGACTACATTCCTCAGATCCTGTACGGTAGCATCAATAGGTGGCTCTGGGTGAATCTCACTTCTCTCTGGTTCATTTGGAACTGGAGAAGTTAGAGATGTATGTGACAAAGACTACTCTTGATCTTCATCTCGTTGTTTCACCTGGCTGGGTATACCAACCACTACCTCTATTCCCTTCCCTTTACCTTTATACTATCTTGTTTCTGTCATGTTTGCTCTACAAAACAATTTAGGAATTAGATATAATGCACCTATTAAACTTGACTTTATGGCACGATCTAAAGAATGGAAAGAAAGCAACAACTCCTAAATGCCACATAGCCTCCTGCTTATAAATTGGTGCACAACACATCAATAAACAAGATTCTACATAGACACGACTTTGTATACTCCCTAGGACGACCCGCTTTGATACCACTTCTGTCACACCCCAAACTCGCATTAGGGTAGACTAGCACCTGTTGTCGATAAGGCTCGGGAGAACCAACCTATATCTATGTGATTTCTATACATATTATAAGAGATTTCTACCTTTGACATTCCTTAAAGCAGATAAATTGTGATAATAAGTCAAAAGGAACTGTATATGACTAGGCTATTGGGGCCACAGTATTTAAAGTATGAGACATGACCACACTTTACTTTACATAGTCTACAAAGCCTCTAAATAAAAAAAGCATTTGAGAAGGGTTGGGACAGGCCTTGGCTCAACTCACTATACAATATAAACATATAAGCTCTAGACATGCAAAGCTCCGAAGCAACCTAGAGCGTGGTAACCACAGCTGAATATCTTATACTCCTACTGGGGAGATCTACTAGCACCTATACCTGTAGCATGAAATGCAGGTCCCCTAGAAGGGACATTAGTACGAGATAATGTACTGAGTATGTAAGGCAGGATATACTATATATAAGTAACAACTCAAATGAAACCATGCATTTGTGGCAGAATATGGACCACCCTTAATTATACTGTGGAATCTTGTACTTTATGTCCTTTATATTACTTTACCTTTACTGTATACTTTGTGCACATCATAAACTATAAATGACCAACTGATCAGTGGTGAAACTATATCGGGTTCGTCCATGGCAAGATTATACTCAACCTCTTGGGCTAACCCCCTTTGATAGGATCGTCCCTGGCTAGGTTATACTCAACCCCTCGGGCTACCACCTATCAGAAACTATATACTTTATCTTTCAATTACCTTTGAGATGGTTCTTTTGGTGGCCATCATATTGGATCTGTAGGACTTTATATGTAACATGCGACATGTGGATAATCACACAAGACAATATGACAATCATAAAGAGTACAATACACAAATGATGAAATGCGTATGAAATGGAACAACTCATGAACTTTATTTTGTAATAGGAACTCATGTAACTTGGTATCCAAGCATGTATGAAGATTTGAAGGTGACTATGTATAGTGTCATATGAACATGTACAAGAGTGGAGATATGGTTAATAGTTGTGTCGGAGTTAGTGAATACCTTTATGTACCAAGGAGGGAACTATGTTTCATGCCAAGTGATATGAAATCAAGTAACCTTACATACCTCATCATAGGACCTTGTTACTATCTAAATATAACCTTACCTTCCTCCAAATACTTATATACAACAAAGTAGATGATAAAACTAGCATTAATAGCCAATAGATACACCTTGGCATCCCAATCACATAAGAAAAAAATATATGGGCAGCAAGCGGGTGATTATAAACCCGAGCGTATTCCTTTAATCTTTCCACCCCTAATCATATTTTCGAATACATATTAGAACTTACACATCATGTACATCTATTTTAATGTCATAACAGTCTTATAGCAGCCCACAAAGCACAATAAATCACAATTCCACACAATCTGAAAATGGACAGCATAACGTTACCTTCCTTCGCTACATTTCGACATTGACAACTCCAAACTTATTCCAAATTTAATCAAATAGTTACAATAACATTTACACATATAAACAAAGCAAAAAAATCCATATAACATAACTTAAGAAGTCATGAAAGACGTGTGCTAATAGCTTTACACACAACAGCCCGCAAATTCCAATCAACATGACGCTTAAGATAACTCGATAAAATGCGCTTGTTAAATGAAACCAAAATCAGAGAAGCAGCCTTAGGGTGATGTATATAACTCAAACCATATTGAAAACACCAATTTATCTTCATAATATCACTTAAAAACCATAGAGAAATCACCAAAACAAAAGGAAAAGGTGCAGCAACTTTCTGCACAGAATCTGTCCAACAGA
>JAOTQJ010084941.1:0-12362 GCA_025642045.1 Solanum sejunctum
GAGGAAACGACCTTTGAGGAAACCACCTGTCGCTATATTAGACCATCAAGTCAGGAAACTTTGTAACAAGGATGTGGCCTCAGTCAAAGTATTATGGCATAATAATAATAGAGAGGAGATGACGTGGGAAGCGTAAGAGTTAATGAAGAGGAAGTACCCTCATTGTTCTCCACGCCGTTAGGTGATCTAATCCCTCTTTTACCAATATATAATGCATGATGCTTGAATTGTTCATTTCCAACTGTGGAGTTGTGGTTGACGCTCACTCGGCTAGCATAACATTAGAGGATGAATGTTCCTAAGGGAGGGAGGATGTTAGACCCCATTTTTCTTTAAATTAAAGATAATTATCTAATTAGGAAATATTGTTGTGGATGTCGATTTAGCACCGATGTATTAGAAGTATTAGGGCTATCCCCAAGGACCCTCTCCCTTTCCTTAAACTATGTGCCTAGCATAGGTTTCAATCTAAAGAGGGAGTTGTCCCGTAAGGAGAAGAAATGATTTGAATTGTGATTTTGTCAAAATCCTATTCGAAGAGGGAGTTGTCCCGTAAGGAAGGTTAATTTATACAAAGATAAAGTTGTCCCGTAAGGTGAAGTATGGTGTAACACCCCAAATTTTTTAAAGTTAAGACCGAGTCATCCTTCATATGATATAGAATTTTAACTGAGGATTCTTAATTGAGCATAGATGTTAAAGTTAATTTCTTAGTATGGGAATAGAATTGGAGTTGATATGAGGTCGTAGTTCTAATGTAAGATTTTATAAAAGTTAGGTGAAACAATGACTTGTAAGTTGTATATGCATGCTAGGATCAATTACTAAGTATTTAAAGTATATTAGGTATGATTTAGAGTCATAAAGGATCTTTTACATCAAGCTAAGTTCAAAGAACTTCTAGCAATTAAGTTTTCATATGAGACGGTAGAAGGGTCAACTTCAAATGACCATATCTCATAAAGTATAATATGTTGGATGACCTATAATATATCAAATCAAAGATATTCGAAATAGCTTTCTAATGCATCTAAGTTCGCATTAATCAATGTTTGGATAAGAAAGTTATGACCATTTTACTGGAGAGGTATAGAGCTGTCTGAAAGTCCGCGCCCAGAGTGCATCGCGGACCCTCACTGGTTAAGGAATGACGTTTTTGTTTTCCTTTTATTTGAGGGTATTTTTATCCTAAAACCTTTGAGATACTATTTATGGCCGCTAAAACATATAAAATTTTGGTTTTCATGATCAAAATCATCTCCCTTCTCTCCTAAAATATAAACCCTCAAGAATCATCAAGAAAATCGTCAAGTTAGGATTAGCTTCCAAGATTCCTCCTCAAGGTAAGTTGTTCTTCATAAATTTTAATCTACCCAACTCGAATTTCTTCATCTATTCATGAATTTCTAATAGGATTTTAAATCATAACCTAGAGTTTTAAGAAAATAAATTCAAGAATCCCAAGAAATGATTTCTTGACTCTTCTTTTTCAAGAATTATGGTTCTTCATCAAGAACTCTAAAGAGTTTAAGTCAAGATTTCAAGAATCAAAGATAATTCTTTCAATCAATGTCCTTCCAAGTTCTTTCAGTTTAAAAGAATTTCAAAAATTGGGGATTTTCTCCAAGAAAGAGAAGAGAAGATCACAAACTTTTCCCAAACTTTAACCAACGATTTCTCTCTCAATTTTGATCGAATTTGAGAGATTCAAAAGGCTAAATTGTATATTTTTTCGAGGAAAATAGACTAGAAACTTTAGAAATTGTCTTTGTTGCTTCATTCGATGTAAAATCTGCAGATCTTGCTGCTGCATTTTTAATATATTTTGAAAACTTTAGCATGCGATCTCTTCCTCATATTAGCTCCGTTTTTGAAATGGTTTTCACCATTGAATTTCTTATCATTTGGGGAACATTTTTTATATAAATTTTTAGATTCCAATGATATTTTCTAATGATAAAATTTTTGGACCATTTTATCCTTTTTACCGAATTAATTGTTTTTAGTGCTGTTAGATTCATTATATATTTATAATGCTATATTTGAATGGATCTTGGTGAAATAGAGTGTCATAGAAAAAGAATAGCTTCAAAATTGACGTGATTCGAGACTTTATATAAGGCAAGTGGATTTCTTAACCTTTAAGTATATTGAATCTTGTACTTCTTGTGTGAGGTATTGAGAATGACATATGTAGGCTTTGATTGAAACATTTTGAATTGGGTAGTTATCCTATGGTGATACTCGACTTGTGGACTAATGATGGAGGTTATTATATGTAAAATAATGATTATTTATTATTGATATCGAAGTGATACTTACTTCTAAATGTGAATGTTGTTAAGGTTGTGATGGTATTGAGATTGAGGATATTGCAACATTTATGTTATTGAGTTATCCATTCTTGATTTTTGAGATATATGAATTTGTATGAGCATCTTGCATATTTTATTTTCATGAAGATGATTATTGTGCATTTACTATGTGATTGCTGGATGTTCTAAGAAAAGAAATATAAAATCGATGGGAAATGGTTTTGACTAGTGAAAAAGAATGAGAATTAAAGAGGATACTATAATTCACGAGGTCGGGTCACACGCCGTGACAGTTACTATGATTTGCTGGGTCGGGTCACATGCCGTGACAGTTACTATAATTTGCTGGGTCGGGTCACACGCTGTGATAGTTACTATAATTCGCTGGGTCGTGCATTGCGATAGATGGATGGACTAGGAGTCCCCTATGGGTCTCGAGTTATGTTACAGCGGATGTGTATGACTAGGACAGACATGCATCATTCTACATGATATTGCATTGCATTACATTTCATGACATTCATCTTTATCCCATAATGCTCTGGCTTGTTATGATTATATGGAGTGCTATTGAGATTGGTTATTCATTATATCATTGACTTGTTTATATCTTTACATGATTAGTTTCGGTATTGATTTGATGATACTTGATAAATTAGCGATAACTTGATAAATTATAGAATTTTATCTTATGACTTGAAATTGGGATAAATGAGGATTATACTATCATAGGCTTTGATCATAGAATTTTTGGATAGGGTAATTGTGAAGATTATGAATTGCGTCGTAGTTTAAGGGGTTGGTTGGAGTGTTGGAGGTACCGGTATTCTATATTACTTAACCTTGTGTTTATTAGTTCACTTGCGGAGTACCGTGTGTTTGGTACTCACCCCCCTAACTACAATAATTTTGTAGGTTGCGATCTGGGATTGTCATGATACTCTTCACTCTTGCTTGTCCGAGGCTTCCTGTGGAGATTGTGAGAGGTAGTTGTTTGCCATCCCAGCTGATTTCTTGCTCCTATTAATGATTTTGTTCTATTGTAGAGACAATATCATTTGATACTTGCATTTTCTTTCTATTCTATTGTAATACATTAGAAGCTTGTTCACGTGACAACCAAATTTTGGGAATTTTTATATCAAGTTCACTCGTTATCCATAATTGAACTTTTATTTTTATTATAATTCTGCATTTTTAATGTTATAGTTTGGTTGTTGGCTGACTTGTCTTGGTGGGTTAAGATGAGTGCCATCATGCTCGAATTTCGAATCGTGACCTGTGGTCTACCCTTGGCAAGTAAATCATCTCTTTACCAATGAGAGAATTTCATCCGGATTTCAATTAATATCCCGCTTGGTCTTACTTATGTCGGTTGAGGTCACATCCCTAATATATATATAAACGAGTGCATCATTTATATTTCATGCATCATGACTTTCATAGCATCTCATCATATTACATTCTTTGATATCCAACTCTTTCGATATTATGTGCCTTGTCATTTAACATTGATATGCAAGTTTTGGTAAGTTACATGCATCACACCTCGCGTACTTAGTACATTCAAACATATTAATGCATACTCTAGCCTACATGATTTTATCATGTAGGGATCGAGGACTATGACCATCCACCATTTGATGTTTAGCTCGAATTCTAGATTTACTTGTAGTGGTGAGTCCTGTGTTTCAAGGATGCACCACCATCTATCTACCTATGTTACTACTTCTCCTTATTTATTTGAAGGTGAGCCTGGGGTACGTCTTGGCCCCCAACTCATCTATGTAGAGGCATTGTTGGATACCTTATAAACCTCTTCACGCTATTTGTTATGTGTTATGGTTAAGTCTATGTTATGTATGTGGCTATATTTAAGTACCGATATGTGACTTGCTCTTATGTTGATAGAAAGATCCTAAGACTCGAATTGCCCCCATAACGTGAGTCCCACATACCCGCCCCTTAGTATTTTAGTGCTATGTGTTATATGAACTCATGTTGACCCTTTTCCCATGATGCCCCATAGCGTGAATCCTATTTTCTCGTCAATTAGAACTATGTGATAATTCTTGACTATGCTTTCGAACTGATGATATGAGTTTTGATATCTTGAGACTTGTTTGGGGACTCTCGAGTTCCTATACGCCGTGTCACATCTAGGCCCTAGGTCCGAGTTATGACAAAGATGGTATCAAATCCCTAGGTTCAAAAATGATCCTTGGAGTCCTACATGCCGCGTCAAGTATAGTCCTAATCATAGGTGTGAAGTGCACCATGCCTATGAGTGGGAGGCTATGACGACATACTGAGAATTGTCTCACTTCTTCATGTCTTATGTCGTGCTATAAATAGTTGGTTTAGCTCTTGAGCCTTGATGGTATCCTTACGTTGTTTCAGAAGATGCCTCGTGGTAGACCTGCTAGACCAGTCCCAGCTAATGAGGGTCAAGCACCTCAAGATCCTCGGGATAAGCCTATTACTTATGGTGAGTTCCCTACGACCTTTGCCATGCTTGCCCATATCTTGACTTCTTAGGCTGGGCAGGCTAACCTTCCTCGGGATTCCACTCCAGCTTCAAGAGTGAGAGATTTCACTAGATGAATCCTTCGGAGTTTTTTGGGTCTAAGGCTGATGAGTATTCTCAGGAGTTTATTGATGAGCTCTAAAAGGTATTGAATGTCATGGGTGTCACTTATGAGGAGAGGGCTGAGCGATCTACCTATTAGTTGAAGCATGTAGCACAGGTGTGGTATACTGAGTGGTCTATGGAGAGGTTTTGTGGTGATGTTGTTAATTGGGAAGAGTTCAAGCTTGCTTTTTTGGATCGTTTCATCTCACTTGAGCTTAGGTAAGCCAAGATGACTGAAATTATCAACCTCAAGCAGGGTAATATGAGTGTGAGGGATTATTTCGTCAAGTTTACTAAGCTCTCCAAGTATGCCCCGACACTTGTGGCTGATCCTCGTGCAGGAATGCACAAGTTCATCTCTGGCATTTCTACTTGTTCAAGAATGTCGTAAGACATGCTTGATTGGGATATGAAAATCTCCATACTTATGGTTTATGCAGAACAAATCGAAGGGGGGAAACTCAAGGGGATAAGGATGTATGATCCTAAGAGGGCCCATTTTTATAGTGGGTTCTTCGACTCTCGGGGTGGTGGTTTTGGCCATTTCCAAAAAGGAGAGGTTTATGTCACACCCAAAGTCCCCATAGTGTGGACTGGCACCCATTGTCGATAAGGCTTGGGAGAACCAGCTTGTATCCATTCCCTTTCTATACATATTATAAGGGATTTCTATATTTGACATGCATTTAAGAAAATAAACAGTGATAACAAGCTAAGGAAATGCATATGGCTAGGCCGTTGGGGCCAGGTTGTCTGAAGTATGTGACATGACCATACTTTAATTTACATAGTCTACAAAGCCTCTAGGTAAGGAAAAGTATCTGATAAGGGTTGGGATAGGCCCCGCCTTGGCTAACTATACAACACAAAAATATAAGCTCTAGACACACAAAACTCCAAAGCAACCTGGAGCTTGGTAACAACTGCTGGATATCCTATACTCCTACTAGGGAGATCTACTGACACCTGTACCCGCAGCATGAAATATAGGTCCCCCGTAAGAGACGTTAGTATGAGATAATGTACTTAATATGTAAGGCAGGAAACAATGTATATTAAGTAAAAACTCAAATTAAACTATGCACTGGTATAGGATAAGAGACCACCCTTACTTATATTATGGGATCATGTACTTTATGTTCTTTTTATTACTTTACCTTTACTGTATAATCTGTACACAACAAGTAATACAAATTACCAATTGATCAGTGGTAAATCTATATCAGGATCGGCCCTGGCTAGGCTTTTCATTTAACCCCTTGGGCTAACCCCCGTGATAGGATCGACCCTGTCTAGGTAATTCTTCCACCCCTCAAGTTTCCACCCATCAATAAACAATATACTTTACCTTTCAATTACCTTTGAGATGATTCTTTTGGTAGTCGCTTTATTGGAGCTGTAGGACTATAGATGTAGCATGTGACATGTAGATAATCATACAAGACAAGATGACGAAGAAAAGAGTACATTATACAAATGATGAAATGCGTGTGAGATGAAACAACTCATGAACTTTATCTGGCAACAAAAACGCATGTAACTTGGTATCCACAAATGTATGCAAATTTGAAGGTGACTATGTATGGGAGCATATGAATATGTGAAAGAGTGGAGATACGGTTAATAGTTGTGTCAGAGTTGGTAAGTGCCTTTTCTTGCCAAGGAGGGATCTATATTTCGTGCCAAATAATATGAACTCAAGTAGCCTTACATACCTCGCTGTATGACCTTGATACTACCTCGAGATAACCTTCCCTTCTTCTAAATATTTATCTACAACATAGTAGGTGATAGAACTAGCATTAGTAGCCAATAGATACATCTTGGCAGCCCAATCTCATAAAAAAATAACATATGGGCAGCAAGCGTATAATTATAAACCCGAGCATACTCTTTCAACCTTTCCACCCCTAATCATATTTTATAATACACATTCTCCTATACATATCACTTTGTTTTACCTTCAAGTTTTAGGTCATCCTTAAGAACCCTAAAAGCTTTTTTGGGCTGCTTTACAAAGTCAAGAAAGAAGAACAAAGAAGCTTTGTGAAAGCTGAAATTTTCTAAGTCTAAGAATGAATTAAATTTTCTGTTTGTAAACCGTTTTAAAGGATTACTTTGGCTGACTTTCTTTTACCTTTTAAGCCTTATTTTACCAAGTTGGTAACGTACCATTTTGCCCCTTTCACTTGGGTCTTATTGGGTTGCAAACTAATGGGCCTTGTCTGCCCATTTTTCCCCTTTCTCTTAGTTAGTTTGGGCCTAAATTATTAAACAAATTGTGATGTATTTGGTCTCATTTAATATCCTTCTTGGGATGAAAATATAGTCCATTTATGATGCTAAATCATGGGCTAAATTTATAAATTTAACACAAACTTCATTCATAATCAGACTTGGACAAATTCAATGTCGGTCCTCGTCTCCGTTTAGCTAGCAATTTAAGCTAAGCAAGTAGGTGACTCACCTGCTAGCTTTCGAAGTCCTACAAGAACCTCAATTCTCTCACTTTGTTTAGGGTCATGATCTTCTGAATTTGACATAAAACTTATTTACACTCGATCCTCTTTAGCGTTAGACATACATATCGCCCTCTAATTGGAGATTCAAGCACTTTTTAAAAATGGATGCTAATTTGACCAAGCCATATCATATTTCATTTGCATAGTACTAGTATTGAAAGATGTAGAGTGCTATAGTTTAGGTGCTTGGGTTACTAATGCTAAGGTGCCTTCTCCTAAGGCACCTATGGATGGTGGTCAGGGGAAATCTATGTGTACCAGGTATAGGAAAGACCACACAGGTCCTTGTCGAAGAGAATTGTGTGCTTGCTTCTAGTGTGGTGATAAAAATCACAAAGTTGCCAACTGTCCCAAGAACCTTCAGAAAGGTCAAGGTCAAGTGGCTCAAGTTGGATAAGGTTAGCCAAGGGTTCATCAGGGTGTCGCTCCAAGGAACAACAGGTTCTATGCTCTTCATGCGCGTCAAGAAGTTGAAGAGACCCCAGATGTTGTGACTGGTATGTTAAAAGTGTTTGATTTTGATGCTTATATTTGCTTGATCTGGGTGTAAACTTGTCTTTTGTGACTCCTCTATTGGCTATTAAATTTAGTTTAAGTCCAAAAAATTTCAGGGAGTCTTATTAGATTTATACTTTCGTGGGTGAATCTGTTGTTGCACATAGAGTCTATCATTGTTATCCTGTTTTGGTATTGCATAAGGTATTCTTGTGTGATCTTGTGGAATAGGAAATGTATGATTTCGGTGTGATTCTTGGAATGGATTGGTTGTATGCATCATATGCCTCTGTAGATTTAGATTTCGGGAGGTCAAGTTTCAACCTCCTAATGAGCCCATTTTTGAATGGAAAGGTAATGACTTCTGCTATCAAATGTCGGTTTATTTCCTACCTTAAGGCTTGAAAGATGATCTCTAAGGGATGCATATATCACATTGTGATGGTTAAAGATATGGAGTCTGAATTGGTTACTCTTGAGTCTATTTCGCGGGTGAATGAGTTTTCGGACGTGTTTCCCGAAGACTTGCCTGGTATTCCTCCTGAAAGGAAAATAGACTTTGGCATAGATCTTCTTTTGGATACTCAACCTATCTCTATTCCTCCCCATCATATGGCACCGACTGAGTTGAAGGAATTGAAGGATCAGTTGATAAATTTGTTAGAGAACGGTTTCATCAGGCCAAGTATATCTCCATAGGGTGCTCCAGTGTTATTTGTAAGAAAGAAAGATGGATCTCTTCAGATGTGTATCGTTTATAGACAATTGAATAAGATGACCATACAAAAGAAATAACCGTTGCTTAGGATCGATGACTTATTTGACCAACTTCAAGGGGCTACTCAATTTTCAGAGATCGACCTCCATTCTAGGTATCATCAGTTAAAGGTTCGAGAATGTGACATTCCCAAGATGACTTTTAAAATAAGGTATGGGCACTTTGAGTTTGTTTTGATGTTGTTTGGCCTAACTAATGCTCTGACCATGTTCATGCATCTCATGAATCGGGTGTTCAAGCCTTTTTTTGATAGTTTTATGGTTGTTTTCATTGATGATATTCTTATCTGTTCCCGAAGCGAACGAGAGCATATGGATCATTTGAGGTCGGTTTTTGCAACCCTGAGAGAAAAGAAGTTGTATCCTAAATTTAGAAAGTGTGAGTTTTGGTTGGTTGAGGTTACTTTTCTGGGTCATGTGGTGTCCAGTTATGGTATAATGATGGATCCAAAGAAGATGGAGGTGGTAAAGAATTGGCCTAGACTGTTGATTCCTTCAGACATTTGAAGCTTCCTTAGGTTAGTGGGCTATTATAGAAGGTCCGTTGAGGGGTTCTCATATATTGCCTCTCCATTGGCTAAATTGGCTGAAAAGAAGGCTAAATTTGTATGGTCGGATGAGTGTGAGAATACTTTTCAAACTTTGAAGGATCAACTTACATCGACTCCGGCTTTGACTTTACCAAACAACATAGATAGGTTCGTGGTATATTGCGATGCCTCTCAAATTGGGTTGGGTTGTGTACTTATACAACATGGTAGGGTGATAGCTTATGCATCAAGGCAATTGAAGGTACATAAGCATAACTATCCAACTCATGACCTTGAGTTAGCATCAGTGGTCTTTGCTTTGATGATTTGGAGACACTATTTGTATGAGGTTCATATGGATGTTTTCATCGATCACAAGAGCTTGCAATATGTGTTCACTCAAAGATACCTTAATTTGAGACAAAGGAGATGGTTGGAACTCCTAAAAGATTGCGACATGAGTGTTCTATATCACCTCGACAAGGAAAATGTGGTAGCCGATGCTCTTAGTAGGCTATCCATGGGATATGTGGCTCATGTTAAAAAAGGCAAGAGGGAGTTGGCAAGGGATGTCCACTGTTTAGCTAGATTGGGTGTTAGAGTGGCCGTTTTGAATGATGGTGGTATACATATTCTAAATGGTGCCAAATCCTTGGTCATTTTTGATTGAAGGCTAAGCAAGATCTAGACCCATCCTTGGTTAAGTTGAAGAAATTTAGAAGCCAAAAAGAATATTTAAGTTTTCTCCCAAGGGGGAGATGGTGTACTTTGGTATCAAGATCAGTTATGTGTTCCAGATGTGGATGATCTTAGGAAGGTGATCATGAGTGAAGCCCATAGTTCTCACTATTCTATTCACCGAGGGTCCATAAAAATGTATCAGGATTTGAGGAAGGTATATTGGTGGCATGGTATGAAGGGCGACATAGCCAAGTTTGTATCTGAAAGCCCAAATTGTCAACAAGTGAAGGTGGAGCATCAAAGGCCCAGTAGGTTGGCTCAAGACATTAAGATTCCTACTTGGAAGTGGGAAGACATAAATATGAACTTTGTGGTTTGGTTGCCTCAGACTCGGAAGCAATTTGATTCCATTTGGGTTATAGTTAATCAAATAACTAAATTGGCTCATTTCTTACCGATTAAGACTATTTTTGGTGCCGAAAAAATGTGAACTTGTACATTCGGGAATTGGTAAGGTTGCATGGTGTGCCTAGATCTATCATATTGGATCGGCTTACCCAATTTACCTCCAATTTTTGGAAATCATTTTAAAAGTGACTCGGTACTAAATTCAAGTTAAGCACCGCCTTTTATCCCCAAACCGATGGAAAAGTCGAGGGGACAATTCAAACCTTGGAAGATATGTTGAGGGCTTGTGTGTTGGAGTTCAAAGGTAATTGGGATGACCATCTTCCACTCATCGAGTTTGCTTATAATAATAGCTTTCATGCTAGAATTGGTAAGGCACTATTTGAGGCCTTGTATGGTAGGAGGTGAAGATCTCCGGTGGGATGGTTTGAGTTGGGGCGAATGGCTTTGATTGGCCCAGACTTGGTAATGGAGGCTATGAAGAAAGTGAAGTTGATTAGAGAAAGGTTAAAGATGGCAGAAAGCCATTAAAAGTCCTATTCAAATGCTAGAAAGAGAGACCTTGAATTCAAAGTTGGAGATTGGGTGTTTGTGAAAGTCTCACCTATAAAGGGAGTGATTCGTTTTGGCAAAAAAAGGAAGCTAAGTCCCCGGTATGTTGGGCCTTATGTAGTTATTGAATGAGTTGGTAATATGGCATATAGAGTGGAGTTACCCCCAGATTTAAGCTCTATTCAGCCGGTTTTCCATGTGTCCATGTTAAGAAAGATAGTTGGAGATCCTAGCATTATTGTGCCTTTGGAGGGCATTGAGGTGGAAGAGAACTTGTCTTACAAGGAGGTTCCAGTAGAGCTTTTGGATAGACAAGTGAAATGGCTTTATAATAAGGATGTATCTTTGGTAAAGGTGCTTTGGAGGAACCAACATGTGGAGAGTGCTACATGGGAGGTGGAGTTGGATATGATGAAATGGTACCCCCATCTTTTCCAATCTACTCAAGCCTAAGGTATTAAGTCCTTTCCGTCTCGTTAGTCCCAATTCTTTCCTACTTGAATCTCATTGTATTGCATACATACATGTGCATTAGAATGGTTTTTATAATATTTTAAATGAACTTATTTTGACATGAGATTTAATGGCTTTGTAATTTCCAATATTGAATTATGCATAATATCTTGTGTTTGAAAGTTGCATGTTCCCACCTTAGCCTTTCAAGCTTTGTTCTTGCACATTCAGGGATGAATGTTCCCAAGAGGGAGATGATATAAGGACTTGGATTTTCAAGCTTATTTATGTTGTTTAAGGCTGTCATGGGCCCCATACATCAAGCCAAGTTCAAAGGATTTTCCGTTGGCTAAGTTCGACACAAGTACCGATGGATGGGTCAACTTTAACCTAGAATAACTCTTAGTGTATTTGGAACTGTATAGTCTATGACATGTCAAATTAAATCCCTTTGAGTTAGCTTCATAACACACTTGGTTTCACCTCATTCCGAGGTCGGATGAAGGAGTTATGATCATTTTCATGAGGCCCTCCTGTGTAGTATTGTCACACGGACTGTTTGGCGGCCAGTATGGCCTTTGATGTGCCATTTGGGGGGACCTAGGTTTAGGAAAGTTCATTTTTGGACTAAGGAAGGTGGCACTGCTAATGGTATGGGCCGTGTGGCTCACCACTTACTGTGGGGATGGACACAAGGTGTGCCAAAGGGAGCTTGTTAGAAATTGGGGAAAATGTAGCTAAGGGTGGTGCCACGAGCACTGTTGACGGGCTGTGTGGAGTGGGACAACCCGTGGAACTTGGACGTGGGTGGCCTGCAACTTTTAATTTTGTCTAATTGAGGTGGGACGGACCAGTACATGGCCCATGTAATGCCTCACGGTCCATCAAAGTGACAAGACGTCAATTTTTTTCCAAGTTTACCAACTTCCATTTTTTTCACTAAGGCACTTCACACGGGCACTACACACGACCCATGGAGTGCCACACGGCTAGTGAA
>JAOTQJ010084952.1:0-12361 GCA_025642045.1 Solanum sejunctum
CCTCATACTTATTTATAGATGGTTCTATATAGAAGATCTAGATTATTCTATGATTTTCTACAAATATCATCTCTCGAATTTATATTAGTAGCTTTATTTTCTACTCTAGAATATCTAGATATTTCTAGAAGATGTTTATCCTAAATACTACACTAGACGATTCTAGAAACTAATTTATGATATTTAAAAAAAATATTCAACTTTTTCTCACTCTCCATTAAAGTAATTTATTGAAAACTAGCCGAAGCTTATTGCAGAAGAACTCAATCAATGTTTTTAATGTTCCTTCGTGAAGATTTCAATAGCTTTCTTTTGACTCCTCCTACTTCTTTAAATGATAAAGTTTTTTCATAATAAATTGGTTATGCAAACAAGCAAGAATACTTACTAGCAAAGTTCTAATATTTTGGAGCTTGTGCCCGCCAGTTGTATTATAGGGAGAAATACCCGAGTTGGTAATGATTTGATTATCAATTATTTGTGAAACCTTGGCATCATAATAGGATCCACCATCAAATTCTTTTTTCTAGCTCTTCAATAGCTTGTCTATCAGCTTCAGAGCTTCCAAAAATCGTACCATCTTTGGCTCCATCTGAAATTGAAACTTCAATTTCAGCTTCTTTATGATCTATTTGGTCTTTAACTTTATCATCTGCTTGAAGTATTTGTTTTGTGTTAGTATTTGTTAGTATTTGTTCTGACACTGTTTGTTTACGATCTACTTCTTTGATTTCTTTGATACCAACTATCACAATACCAATATGAACATCTTCGAAGTTTCTTACTTCATACCATAGGCAGTAGTATTTTGCTTCTCCACGTGATTGACTGCATTGTATTTTGAATTCTCTATAAGTATCTTACAAGGTTGATGAAATCATGATATCTACTGCTCGAGCCTCAACTAAGAAACACCTTTTATAGTTTCACACGTTAAGACACACTTTCTTGAGATGAGTTGGTGGGATCTTACAAGGAATTAACATCAAGAAAAGTGAATTACTCTCTCAGGCGTATACAACAATAGGGATCTAATAAAGTGTGTGTTTCAAGAGTCATATCGTTATTGTTGTCGCGTTCTACGTGATAAAGCATTGTAGGATTATATTTCCTGAGTTGTAAAGGAACATTTATCAGTTATTGTTGTGACTGTGTCTTGGGTTCTTAGTTAGAGTTAGCCTGGAATCGAGTATTGAAGTCTACATTAAACTAGATCTCACTACAAGAAAAACTCTTATTGTTGTGAGTGTGTCTTGGCCCTTGGGTTCTTAGTTAGAGTTAACGTCCAGTGCACACTGCTTGTGTGTATGATCAGCCTTCCAGTGTGTTGATATCAGTTCCTTCAACTTTCAATCACACAACTATATAGCTCACACGTGCTTCATCCGTTTGGCCTTAAAAAGCTCGTCTAATCTTCAATTGTCTTTAATTTCCAGTTTGTTGTCACCCAAATTCAAGCAGTCATTCTAGATCTTAATTTCCAGTACACACTGCTCTCAATTAGTCCTCAAATCTGCTCACTTGTCATTTTAATGGCTATGACCATATGTGCCTCCAGTTTGATTCCATGTTCTAATGCGCTTAAAAACTCACAATAATTCCATGTTTTAAGTGTCGTAAAAGTCATGTTTTCATGACTCATCAATATTAATGAGTGATTTCTTCATTTTTGCCCCCTATTTTGTTGAATTCTTTTGTTATTTGAGGTACGACTGATCTAACTTGGTGAACTATCGATTTATATTGAGTTACTTTAATAAGGCGTGTTAGCTGAACTCACATTCCGATCTTTTTTGGTGTAAAGTTGAAATTTTGTGTTCCCTTTTCCTATTTTGATCGAGTGATTTACTCTTTTCGTTTTTCTCCTTTCTATTATAAAATTTTTGGTTATTTGAGTTATGATCAATTTAACTAGGTGCAGAATTGAGCTATATTGTTATCTATGGATTCTGTGTGTGTTTCTTTTCTTTTTTGTTTGATTTGGATTGTGAAACTGATGATTTTAAACTAGATAGTAGTATTGCATAATCAACTTCATTTGAGTTACTTTAGTAAGGATGCATTCACTTAGAGGTGGCAAAATAAATCCAAACATAAGCCACCTGCCCATAATTTTATGGGTTGGGTTCAGTATGATCTAGAACAAATTAGCCCATTATAAAATAATTGAGTTGAGCCCAATAAGATTTTCACTTCAACCCAATGTATCATTTGTTTTGTATATTTAATACTAATTTTAAATTAAGCGGGTTAAATTGGGAGGATCACGACCCAACCCGAATTTTAACTCATTTGAGTCCAAAGTACATTTGGACGGGTGAAAATCTAACCTGATATTTAATATAGCCCACTTTAACCTCCTTAATTTTAGCCCAACCCGCCATTTGACACCCCTACGTTCACTAATCAAATGTGCTTTTTACTCCAAATAGAGTTTCCTTGGCTTCAAATTGATCCCAACCCCTATTCCAATGGCCCTTAAATATATTGTCCAAATCTATAGCTTTATGGTTGTCAACATCAAACAGCCATAAGTGATGCAAATCGGCAAATGAGCATCGGCAAATCTGTACTGAAAGCTAGAAGTAATTTCAGTGTATAGGAATCTTAATTATGATAGTTGTATAACTTTTTATGCTGGCTCTGTTTTAGTTTTCTGTTCAGCTGCATAATGACCTAATTTTTTTTTTAATTTTCTTGCACTGTTGCAAACATTGCTGGCTAGCATCTCCGTTTTAACATGTTTTTGTCCATTTGTCATTTGTCCAGCTCGTCGTTAAGCTATTCATTCAGTCCATTTATTTCTATCTTTTACCAAGTGTTATTTAGTTGCGGTTATCTGCATAATGACATAAAATAGATGTTGGATTATTGATTGATGCATCCCAATGTTTTCTTAATAGATTTTTCTTATCTCTTGCAGCTTTTGTTGATGTTTCTGGATATCACTGGACAAGGATTGAAACTTGAAGCTATTTTTTCGCCCAATTTTGTTCTTGATTCTTCAGTGAAGATACAAGTTTAGAAGATGCACTAATTCGTTATTATTTTTTATGAATATTATGCAAAACTTTGGATGCTATCTATAATTTTTGTTAAGCAAATTGAAGTTAATACAGGATACTGTTAACCAATTTATTGTAATAAATTGCACTCTTTCTCTATCTTTCTGCCCTCACTACTTTTTGTATCAAATTTTTAAGTAATTTTTTTTTAATATTTATTGATGAATTTAAATTCTTGTAATATCAATTGATGTATATAGGATCTCTGTTGGTCAATCAGAGACGAATTATTATTCGTCTCTAAAGGTCAATCTAGGATAGAATTGTTGCTCGTCTATAAAGCTATTTTAGGACTAAATTATTGTTCGTCTATAAAGCTATTCTAGAACTGGTTTGATATGGTCGCTAGATATATTCTAGGACAAGATTGTTAGTGGTCTCTAATGCGATTCTAGGACCAAGCCACAGGTTCTCTAAATATTTACTATTATCAGGTTGTGGAAGGTCGCAAATGAGGATTAACGACCTTAATTCCAAGATACAAATGGTCTATTTGAGAGCAGATATTTGGGCTTTAAAAAGATATAACGATCACATTTTTTCTCGTCTCAAAAAAATATATAGGGACCAGGCTGTGGAAGGTCGCAAATGAGGATTAATGACCCAAATTCAAAAATATATATGGTCTATTTAAATTAGATATCTGGTCTCTAAAAAGAATATAACGACCACACTGTTTTTCTTTTCAAAAAACATGTAGGGACTAGCCTTTTAATCTACTCCTAATTGGCTATTAGCGAAGGAAGCATTTGTGACCAATGGCAACCACACTGTTTTGGTCCCAAATGGGTAATTTGGGACCGGATTTAATTTGGGACCGAATTTTAACTGTTAGGGACTAGATTTTTCTTCCTTAGAAACTATTTTTCTTGTAGTGTCTAGTTTGTGTAGAGGGCAATAGAGATATTGCTTAAGCTCATTTTGTAATAGAGTTATTGCAAGTAAACGGGTGGAGAGTCTAGTGCCTAGGTTGCATAAGTTTGTAATAGATGACTTTGCTCTGTGCATCTTAATGAAGTTTGATTGGTAAATCCTGTGAAACATATCGTCATTGTTTCTCTCTTGATTAACAAGTCTTTTCACCTAAAATTTTATGTTCTTATCATCTGCATTATACTTTTTGTTATATCATTACTATATCGAGGGACCTAATCTCAAATGGTGGACAACAGTGGATCATCCTTCACTGAATGAATTACAAGGACCAATTATTAGTTTATAATAGCAAAAATAACATTTTGACTTTTTTATTTTCTTTTTATTTGTGTAATATATTAAAGATAATTTTTCTTTACCATTTTATTTTAACAAATCACGAAAAAATTAATTATTTTTTATGTATTTTTAATCTTTATCATTCATTAATCACTTCCAATCTCGTTGAAACACTCATAACTAAATTCAAAGTAAGTATATTTAATAAGATAACTTAAAAAAATATATATGTGAAAGGGAATGCAAAATATAAACCAGGCAAGTAAAATTGAATAAAAAGAATAACAAAACTCTTGATTAATGAAGTAGATCATACATGAATCATAAAATCAAGTGAAGTAGAAAATCTTAATCTTAAATTAGGCAAAACTCTAATAATTTAGTCAACGGATGAACAAATCGACCATGCTGCTGGTATCCCTGCGCAATGTAGTGTCAATGTTCCTTTCAAGATTAGTCGCGTTGTGGATTGTTCAAAGGTTGAATCGAAGAAAAGAGGTTGATATATGAAAAAAAAAGTGACTTATAATATATCAATTATATAAAAATGAAAATTGTAATTGTTTTCTTGCTAGCTCAAAGGGAGGAGAATTGCCTAAGTCTTATAAGGAGTCCACCCATCTCATTAATCACCAATGTGGGACTTTGCGTCTCAATAGATGGGCCCTACGCTGATACCATGTTGAAGAAGGTCTTAGGCCTAACTCACACCCTAAAAGTTAGCTCAGAGGGAGGAGGATTGCCTAAGCCTTATAAGGAGTCCACCCATCTCATTAACCACCAATGTGAGACTTTGTGTCTCAACAACTTCAAAGTAATTTATATATTGTGAAAGAAGAAAAAAAAACCTATTACCGTGGTCCTTATAATTCCTATTATATAGATAGATAGATAGATAGATAGATAGATAGATAGATATTTTTTAATAGAGATAAGTTGATTTTTTTTCTTTCAACTAACTAACATAAGCATATGAATTATTTTTTACAATATTTAGGTATAACTCAAAGAAAACGAAAAAAGGAATATCAACTAAAAAGGGGTTTGTAATTACGACTGACAACAATAATATATTCAATGAAATCTCACAAGTAAAATTGAAGCAAGATAAAATATACCCAAACTTTAATAAAAAAAACTTAATTATTAGAGGTCAAATCATACAACATATTAGTTCCACTTTTTATTTTAGTATAAATGGTTTGTCTTTTCCAAAAGTTTTCTAAAAAAATGTAAAAAGGTGTAATAGAAAAATAAAGGAATTAAGAAGAAGAAGATCATTGAAAAAGGTAGAAAGCAGAGAGAAAATCATTTTATTTTTAGGATAAAATACAATAAATGAGAACCTCTTTATTTACGTGAGCGAATAATTTAGTTCCAAAGTAACTAGTCCTAATGTGTCTCGTGAAAATTATTCTAGAAAAATCAAGTGGAGAAAACTCTAGTGAAAAGAAAAAAAAATAGACATAACTAATAATACATATTTTGAACACATTATTAAAATTCTGAGAAATTATTTAATAGAATATATTAGCAAAACTAATAGATACATTAATTTGATATATTAGTACTACCATGTTGCAAACTGATGTTGCAAGTTCAAATCCTTGTACGTAATTTTTCTTGATTTTTTTAATTTTTACCTTAGATTAAGCTTTTCTTTCATTAGAAAAAATAAAATTAATTGAAAACAGCACTTAAATATATTATATGTGCTAGTAATTTCTGTTATGATGAGGTGTGAGTAACAAAAGATTTTTTTTTCCAAAACAATGAAAGAAATTGAATTCTTTTTTAAATTTTTAATACCTTTTCCTTATAAAATAACGTTTTCTTCTTCTAGGAGACTCTTTTACCCAAATTATATCACAATATTATTGAGAATAAGAATCTCAATAATCTCTCTTTATTTTTTTTTCTCTTTTTCTTATTTTATCACAAAAATAGCTAAATTAATATTTTAATTTGAAGTTCCAATGGACTTGAAGAATTATTTTATTTAATAGAGTATTAAAAAGAAGTTCGACTTCTCTAAGCCAACTAAATAAAAAAATAACGATAGAGCAATTAGAGATATCGTCATATGATTCTGAAAAAACAAACACTTACTTTTAATAATCTACAACTAAATCTAGCAAAAAAAAAACTTTAATTTTAAATCATGATCCGAATCTTCAGAATATCCTTAATCATATATTGCTAAAGCAATACCTCATTTCAGTTCCAAATGATTTCAAGAGTATTATAATCTGTTGGAGTATAGTAAAAGTCCAGATGCAACATATTATTTTTCTAGTTATTTATTTAAAGGAAATAGTATTCATCGAGGTGGAGATGAAGTATTTTTAACAACAAAATTTAAAAAGTGACATGGAATAAATTGACAAAATTTATAATCAAACGGAAAAAAAACAAAACTGTGATGATCTAACGCAATAACAACAATCCATTCATGCTATATTATCTGATCAAATTAAGCTTGAATATTGCTCTCGCTTATGTGCTTCAATTGATATGATAAGACTTCTCTTAAATCAACGATTTTTCCTGTGCGATCATGGAAAAAAGTCATTTTCTTATAATGGGATATGAGTTCTTGGGCTATAATGGCATTGTCGGTGGCTTGTCGTCCCTTTATAAAGCTAGCCTGTTGTGAACCAATCCATTTATTCATGAGTGGTCTTAGTCTAGTGGATATTATTTTGGTGATTATTTTATAGTTAGTGTTACATAAACTAATTGGCCTATATTCCTTAGGAGTGCTGGCATTGTTGGTTTTTTTGGTGTTAGGCATAAATAGGTTTTATTGATTTCTCTAGGTATTGAGCCTTTCTCAAAAGAGTCTTGGCATAGTTTTGTTAATGAGGGCCCTATTATGTTCCAATACTTTTGATAGAAGATCGGATGGAGACCATCTGGCCCTGGGGCTTTTAGTGGTTGGAAGATAAAGGCGGCTTGTTTTATTTCGTCCGTACTTGGTGTCTCAGCAAGTGTTTGGAGGCTGCCTTGGCTGTTGATGGTGTCCTCCCCTCCTTTGCTCCATGTGGAGCTCATTTGTGAGGTGGTGAATAGGTCTTGAAAGTAAGTACTTATTAGGGATTTAATTTCGGTGGGTTCGTAGGTCCAATTATTGTTGTTGTCCTTCAGGCCTAGTATTCGATTTCTCCTTCTCCTATTTAAAGTTGATATGTGAAAGAATTTTTGTATTTTGGTCTCCTTCGTTTAGCCAATTGACTCGTGATTTTAGCTTCCAGAAAATTTCTTCTTGAATTAGTGTTGTATTCGTATGAGAGTTGTTTTTCTAGGCATGTGACTGCTAGGGTAGTTAGGAGATATATGGATGATGTCTAATTTTTTAATTATTTTCCTTTTTTTGAAGAAGATATTTTCTAAGGAGGTTTTATTCCATATTTGAACGTTTTGTTGGAAACATAGAATTGCTTGGAGTATATCTGCATGACTATCCCATGCATTATTGATGATAGATTCCAGTTCCCGATGAGACATCCACATTGTCTCGAATCTAGATATTTTTTGTGGGGGTCTCTCGATTCTTGGGAAGAGGCTTAATAGGAGGGGACAGTGGTCAGAGTGAGTACAGGATAGCTGTTGCACGTGTGCGTTTGGGAATTTTTGGAGCCATTCGTCGTTTGCAAAAAAACGATCAAGTCTTTCAAAAATAAGTTGTTTTCTATTTTTGAAGCAATTATTTAGGCACGTGTGTCTGTTTCCTTTGAATCCCATGTCTATCAATTCACAGTAGTTGACTATGTCACGAAATTCCAGTGCACATGTTTGACTTGGAGGCCTGCCTCTTTTTTTGTCAGTTACGTTTAGAATTTAGTTGAAGTCTCCTCCGACTAGCCAATTACCATTAAAATTGTCTTTTATATCTTTTAAGTTTTGCCAAAGAATATTCCTGTAATATCTATAGGTGCTAGCATATATGCTGCTAAAAAGCCAAGTGTCTTGAGTAGTACGTACCTTGACCATTGCATGGATTTCCTGACCTGTGGTGGCAATGTTCTCTAGTTCTAGTATGCTATCGTCCCAAAGTACTGCCAGACCTCCAGAGTTTCCATTAGCAGGAACTTAGATCATATTATTGAAGCTATAGTTATCTAATATTGGCTGGTGTCTTGCATCTTAGTTTCCAAAAGGGATATCAAGGGAGGTTTATGCCAGTCGAGTAGTGCTCTAAGGTTTCTCCTAAAAGCATCATTATTGCAGCCCCTACAGTTTCAGATTATTATGTTCATTGATCGAGATAGGGTTGGTGGTGGCCTCGCTAAGGTCTCCCTGTAAGGTTGATTCCTCAGGGTTGGATTCATGATTACTACATAGTTCCCCGTGTTGGGGTTGAATGGTGTTCTTATATCTAAGTAGCATTTTAAGAGATTTAGAGGGCAGATTAGTATTTGTTTTTTTCGTATATCTCTTTGAATATCATGACTTCTTCATTTTTTAGAACTATTATTTCTGTTATTGTTTCTCGCATCAGTCCTATTGCATCCTCTATTTCTTGGATGTCTACATTGTCCTCTAGGTTTATCTCTTGAATGAGGGGAGGGGATCGTCTGGGAGAGTATGTTACCTGGGGCTCGTAGGGGAGAGGCTGGGTACTGTTTGAGGAGGGCTCTCCGTCTGGTTGACCTGCATTCCAGTTGGTTGAGGTGGTACTACTTCTGTCTATGGAGGCGGGTTCATTCCCATTCATGGAAATTGATAGGGATAGAGGTAGGATGGGAATATCAGAGGTTCCACATTTGGAAGTTGTTATATTGGGTTGAATAGGGGCATTTCCCAGATAGGGTGGTGGAAGAAGGGCATCTAGAGAAAGGGTATGTTCCGAAAGGAAAGAAGAGACTTTTCTCGTTCAGCGCCTCGAATGGCATGAGCAACATGCAGGGAGACCTGCACGTATGATTTTTAGTTCGTGGAGGGTTGTAATATAGTGGATAGCCAAAGATGGTTGTTGTAAGTTTCTGTACCCATCCTCATCCCTTCTGAGATGACCAGAGCAAGGAATGTGTGGTTTTGGATGAGCACTGCCACTTGTCTCCCCTCCATTTCCATGTTCACGGAGAGTGCTTGGCCATGTAGGCTTAGTTCCAACCATGAGAGAGGGTTGGGTTTCTGTTCCGGGGCTGGTGTGTCGTAGAAGTTGTTGTTCTCTCTTAGGTTTACCAAGTGAGTGTGAAACATTGGTCTTTGGGGATTCATTATGTTTGGTTGGACTGGGGAGTGAAGTGCTGTTGTAGGTTCCTCCTTAGTTGGGCTCTGCGTTTGTGATAAGAGAGCGGGGTTTTGGGCATTGTTCAAAGATGGTTGGAGATGTTGTGTTTGAAAGTCCAGAGTTATCTAGGTGAGAGTTAGGTAAGTCATTTTTATAGTTAATTGTTATTACTTCTTTTGGATGAGAATTGGGCTCGCAGATATTTCTATTTTTGGTATTGTTTGAGAACTGTGATTGGTTCTTGTCGGCACAGAGTCCCACTTTGGGGGACGTGGTAGTGTCTTTTTCCATGTCTTTTCCTTCAGGTATGTGGACGTGGTTGCTTTTGTAGTCCCTATTGTTACGGACTTAAACTTATGCTAAGAGCTTCCGTACGGCACTAGACGGTTTGCTCAACTCTTGCAAACTCTAGTAAGCCTATTTGCCCAAGATTTTTAAGGGAACGCTAGATTATCAAAGACAAGAGAGTTTTGGAAGAAAGAAAGCTTTGATTGCTAAGAGAGAATGTTTTTATAATGCTTACAAGATTGCTTTGGTTGTGGATTTCTGGATGTTTCAAATGGCAAGCCTAAGAGGGGTATTTATACTTGCCCTCTTCCTAAATGGACGGCTAGGATTGATTTAATCCAACGGTCCTAAATGCTAGCCTAGAAGCTTCCTAAGAAAATATCTAAGATATTTATGTACATGGCTGGTCCTAGGTGTTTCTACATTGCCCTAGAAGCTTCCAGCACACTCTAGACTTGTCTTCAAAGTTCTGCACATCTCTAGAGAGTTCCATCGCATTCTGGGGCGTTCCGGACATATTTCTGCGCCATCTTTGGGCAGAATTAAGGCGGGTCATTTCACTCTACCCCACCATATGTGGCAGTGTTTGGGGTGTTTGATAGCTAATCTGTGGAGGTGGTGTGGCCGTCACTACGACCACGTCTGCACGAGGTAAAGAGGATGGGGATTGGTCCCATTTGATTGACGTGTCCACTGATCTGTCACAAGGTCCCAGTTGTAAATTAGTTGGTAAATTCTTTTTTGTAATTTTATTTCCTTTTTCAACGTCATCAGTGATGGGATTCGCTAGTTTTTGATTACCGGTGGCTTTTTGTTTCCCCATCTTTTCCCGTCCGGTGGTGTTTTCCTTTATTGTAGATGATCCCCCTTCTTGTTATGTGGAGGATTTTTTGTATTTAAATACTTAGTTTTCGAGGAACTTACTAGTCACTGTGTCAAAGATTTTAATGTTTATACCTGTAGTCGCTTTTTATTCTTCCTGTTGGTGTGGTCTTGCTCTGTTTTTTCTGTTTCTGCTTGAATGCACTATTTTCCATCCATTGTCGGGTCCTTCATTGCTTGGGGTGGTTGCCACTTTCGTGTGTTGCTGGTGGCCCTGGTCAGTGCTTCTCGTACCGCTCTGAGTGTGGTGGGCTGGTCGTGGGCAGGAGAGGTTGGTGTGGCCTATGACTCCACAGAAGGTGCATAAAATGTTGGCTCCTTCATAGCTCAGTTGTTGTTTATGGCAGCCAATATAGATAGTTTTTTTGACTGGTGTGCCTATTGGTACTTCCACACAGATTCCTGCGTATCTTCCTCGGAGCGTTTTTGAGGTGCATACATCTGTTTTGACAAGCCTACAAAATTTATTTCCAATTATTGCCAGGATTTGCTTGTCGTAAAATTCCATTGGTAGTTCGGACAACCACATCCATATAGCTGATTTGGCCACGAAATTTGGATGCCATTTTTTAACAGATAGGAAGAATTCGTTAAGAAATCATGGCCCATTTTGTAAGGCTTTTTTGAAGTTCTCCTTTTTGTAGAATTTTGCAATATAATAATCATGGCCTAGGTCGATTAGTACCACTTCCTCCGAGGTTTTCCATAGCGAAGTTAAATTTCTGTTTGAGATAGTAATGATTGATTCTTTTCCCCATTACTTTGAGGATGGCAGAGTATACCCAGGGTTTGTAGATGTGCTGCTTATCTTCTTCAACGTCTATGTGCGGTAGGTTTCCTTCCTCGTCTATTGGGGCCTCGAGATCCAGTAACTCCCAATCTCCATTGGCCTGGTCATTGGTGTGTTTTCCTTGGCCTCCGTTGCAGGGAGTCATGAGCATGTCTCTGAAGGTGGAGGTTTGTGAAGGGTGGATCTGAGTGGTGGTAATGGCCGCTCCATTTCCGTCTTGCATCGTAGTGTCCGTGTCTGGTGGCTCTGGTGGGGGTGGGGGTGGGGGCGGCGGTGAGCGTAGCAGAATGACTTCCGTATTCATATGAGAGAATTCTTAATGCGCTTTGTAGTTGCCTTCCACTTAATTTCCCTAACTATACATTTGACTTGTGTTTTTCCATCATTCTCGGATGGAGCTAAAGATTAATTATTTTTTAGCTTTGAAGTATGATAGAATAAAGCAAAATGACTCTTTAAATTGTTTGCGCTTCTTTCATTTGTGAAGTATCAGTTAGTCAATGCAACTTTCGACGCTCCTCATGGAACATTTGAAAACAGCCACTTTATGTTTTTAAACATAGGAGTTAGACTACGTACATCCGACTCCCCCCTTACCCCGCAATGATCGAGAGCTTTTTGAGGTATTGGAGTATGTTGATGTTGATGAGGATACATTTGACTTGTGGAAACAAATTATATGATGTAGTATTTTCAATTGAGTCATTAAGCAAAAAACAATAACAACAACAACATACCCAGTGATGTCCCACAAGTGGGATCTGGGGAGGGTCGATTGTACGCAGACCTTACCGCTAGCTCATCGAGGTAGAGAGGTTGTTTCCTAAAACCCTCAGCACAAACCCATATGTAGAAGTGCTAGATATGGATAAACATGCCAAGATG
>JAOTQJ010084963.1:0-12359 GCA_025642045.1 Solanum sejunctum
TCTACCTCTACCCCTCTGAGTAGCTTCCACAGCCAGTCTCTCGCATCTCCTAATAGGAGCATCGACACTCCTTCTTTGCAAGGATCATGTACTTTATGTTTTTTTTAATTACTTTACCTTTACTGTATAATCTGTGCACAACATGTAATATAAATGACCAGATGATCAGTGGTAAAATTGTATCAGGATCGGCCCTAGCTAGGATCTTCCTCAACCATTCGGTCTACCCCATGATACGATTGTCCCTGGCTAGGTGATTCTTCCACGCCTTGGGCTACCACCCATTAATAAGCAATATACTTTACTTTATCTTTCAATTACCTTTGAGATGATTATTTTGGTGGTCATAATATTGAAACTGAAGGACTTTAGATATAGCATGTGATATGTAAATAATCACAAAAGACAACACCATAATGAAAGGAGTAAGTTGCACAAATAATGAAATGCATAGGAGGTAGAACAACACATGAACTTTATTTAGTAGAACGAACTTTTGTATGTTGGTATCCAAGTATGTACACAGGTTTACAAGTGACTATGTATGGGAGCATATGAATATGTGAAAGAGTGAAGACACGGTTAATAGTTGTGTCAGAGTAAGTAAGTGCCTTTTATGTGCCAAGGAGGGATCTATGTTCCATGCCAAATAATATGAAATCAAGTAGCCTTACATACCTCACTACATGACCTTGCTATTACCTCAAGATAACCTTCCCTTGCTCCAAATTTTTATCTAGTAGGTGATAAAACTAGCATTAACAGCCAATAAATATATCTTGGCAGCCCAATCTCATAAAGAAAACACACACAGGCAGCAAGCGGATAATTATGAACCCGACCGTATTACTTCAACCTTTATGCCCCTAATCATATTTTTTAATATACATTATCATATATACATCATGTGCAGCCTATGTTAGTGCTATAACAGCCTTACAACAGTCCATAAAGCACAGGACACAACAATTCTACGCAACATACAAATAGGCGGCATAACATTACGTTCATTTGCTACATTACGATGTTGACGATTCCAAACCTTTACCAAATTCAACCAAACTATGACCACAACATTTATACATACAAATAGTCCTTAAATAGTTCAGTAATAGCCCTCGCAATAGGTGGAGAATGTGAGACCATAGTCCTCAATCAATCAGCCCACAAGTTCCATTTACGAGCACAACTATGATATTACACAAGAACTTACTTTTGAGAATAGTAAAAACGGTACAATAGCTTTTACATCACTAACAAATTATACCTTGCTAAAAACATAAGTATTACTTCATAATTCAGCCGACCAAGAAGAGAAAATCCTGTTAAATAACAAGAAAATTTACAACAATCCTTAGGACACATGCTGTCCAAATTTTCAACACAAACATACTAGCATATACTTCTTATTTTTCATAACAAAACCATATAAACACATATGTAAACTTACTTACCACTACCTTCAAGGTGTAGGGCTTCTCCAAGAACCCTAGAAGTCCCCTTGAGGCTGCTTTGCTAGGTTAAGAAAGTGTAGAGAGAAGGTTTGTGAAAGCTGAAATTTTTTCAAGTCTAAGAATGACTTAAAGGTGATATATGTAAGCCCTTTTAAAGGGGATTTTGGCTGACTTTCTTGTGTCATTTAAGCCTTATATTATTAAGGTGGTGATGCAGCAACTTGGCCCTTTCACTTGGGCCTAAATGGGTTCAAATTGGTTGGGCCTTGACTGCCTATTTTTCCCTCTTTCTCTTAGTTAGTTTTGGGATCCTTCTTGGGCTAAAAATATAGTCCATGTGTGATGCTAAAACATGGGCCAAAGTTACACCCTTAACATGGACTTTATTCATAATCAGACTTGAACAAATTCGATGTCGGGCCTCGTCTCCGTCTAGCTAGCAATTTAAGCTAAGCAAGTAGGTGACTCACCTGCTAGCTTCTTAAGTCCTACAAGCACCTCATTCTCTTACTTCATTTAAGGATGTGATCTCCTCCATTTGACATAAAAACATGTATACACTAGACCCTCTTAAGCGTTAGATGCACATATCCCCCTATAACATGAAATTCGAGCACTTTTGAAAATGGGCATTAATTTGACCAAACCATATCATGTTTCATTTGCATTGTACTAGTATTGTAAGATGTGGGATATTACAAACATGGTGTCATGCACTCTTCATTCACCAAATCGGACACCCATCATAAAGTTTTCATCCTAGACCTTGGCTCGGCAACCAATTGTGGAGTATATTTAAAGAGTTGGTTGAACTTAAGGGCCTATTCCCTCACACTCATGGACCCTTACTTCAAATTCATGAACTCCATCATTTTGGCCTCCCTTAGCTCAAGTGCTAAGAATCAGTTGAGAAACTCCACCTTAAACTCCTCTCATATGACCATATTGTTATTCCCCTTCTCCTCCTTCCATTGAGTAAACCATATTTAGGCTACCCCTTTGAGTTGGTAAGCTACTAACTCTGCTTTCTCTTCTGAACAAACACCCATAATAGACAACACTTTGCACACATCATCAATAAATTTTGAAGGATTTTCATCTACTTTAGACCCATGAAACTCCGGTGGGTTCATCGTCATGAAGTCCTTTACCCTAGATGCTGGAGAAGGAGTATGAGGGGCTTGGGCCCCTTAGTTGATTTTATTAGTTATAGCATGTGCTAACATGGCAATAGCATCCCGAAACTCTTCATGAGCCAGTTGTTCTTCGAGTGTACGAGCTCTTCTTCCTCCTTGGATAGGCATGATCTAGCATAGGAAAAAACATTTGTTAGGAAAAAACCTTACCTTAACTTCTATAGCACTACATAGATCAAGAAGAAGGGAAACATTTCCTAAAATGCCTCATAGCCACTTGCTCATAGTCGTGGTGCACTTCACAACCATGAACAGGACTCTAATCAACATAGTGTGTTGGATGCTGAGGACTATTAATAACCTAGTGCTCTGATACCAAGTTTGTCACGATCCAAGCCTAGAGCCTAGACGTGACATAGTGAATGGGAACCCAAAAGGACCCCAAACAAGCCTCTTAGCATATCATTTATACATTCTTGGTCGTGGAACCAATTAAACAATAATAAGAGAATAGAAATAAGGATAAAGGGACTAAGAAAAACCTTCAATAGCATAGATAGCCAAAAGAGTCAAAGCTTAAACATAATTACATAACTTGTCCAACAATACCTCTAGCACAGATTGGGTGGGGGCCAAGACAATTTTTCCAGGCTCACCCTTTTAGTATCAAAGTTTAACATAAAGAGATAGCAAAAGAGTGTAAAGCTAGTGTCCCCGAACTTGAGAACTCACTAATAGTTTATCTTCAAAATATCACACTAGCCACAAGGATGATGATCGTGAGGAGCTTCGATTCCTACATGGTAATATCCTATAGGCATAGAGTATGCATTACTACGTTTGAATGTACTAAGTATGTAGGATGAAATGCAACAAAAGATAGACAACATAGTCAAAATGAATAAAAATAGGTAATGGATGGGTATAATAACAATTTGGCATGCATGATTAATGCTTGAAGTAAAACATGCTTGTATAGAACATACTACATTGCAAGCATCTAATGCTTCGAATCCAAGGCCTAGCACCTCCTTGGAAGGTGATTGAAGTATCTACCCATCAATTGGTAGTATGGGCCTAGCACCCTCCAACAAAGTGGTCCAGGTATATGCCCCTCAACATGGTAGTATAGGCCTAGCACCCCCCGACAAGGTGGTCAAGGTATATACCCCGACAAGGTGATTGAGGCTTAGCACCCCCTCAACAAAGTGTGGTCAACTTGCAATACTATAGATACTTTTTATGAAATAGACACATTCATACATTACTTTCATCATCATAAAGTCATTTGACTCATAGGTCATACAATAGATCATCAATAACTCAATAACCCTAAATTAGATATTTTATCAAACACTTGATAGGTGAGTAATGTTAGTTCAAAATCATGCAATTCAAGAGGGAAATCATGTAAGAAAACTTAAAGTAAATCAACCCACCAACACTTCGTAACACCCTCATGCAATATACATGGAAACCCTTCATTAAATCTCAAAATAGATCATAGATTCATAGCTCAAAACATCTTTAAACAGTCATACTTTTATGAAACCCCAACATAGTTCATAATCAATTCATAATAAGAAATATCTATAGATAAATCAACTTGAAATCATGCAATTTACTTAAAAAGGAAGGTTGGGTACCATGGGTGAAAGGACCCAATGGTTGAAACCCACATACCTCAACTTTGGGGATTTTCTTGATGAAGATTAGAATGAGAACATGAAGCTTGAATGAATTCCTTAAGATCCGGAATTGAGTTTAGGACAGTTGAAATGGGTGAAATATTTGGCTAAGTGTTTGAGAAGGTTTTGGGGAATGTCTTGAATGATATGGGGTTGAAAAATAACTAAGTATAGGGGCTTATACGCATAGGAAGACTTAGGCCCCAAGACCCCAAGGCCTTGGACCAAACTAAAAAAAATTGATAACTAAATGTACAGGTCCGCGTCTAGTCCGCGACGCGACCCAATGCGGAGGGCAATATTACACTGGTCCGTGCCCTGGCCTCATCGCGCTAGGGACGCGAATCGATTTTGTATAAGAATTTTTAGAAAAATAAAATTTTGATATGATTGCTCTAGAATTGGAGTTAGACACATTCCCCAGTCAATTTTTCCCCCTGATCACGAATATGAAGTCGTATTTTCGATATCACTCATGGATTTTGAGATATATAAAAACTACCATTATAGACATTTCCAAGGCATATTTTCAAGCACTCTTTGGGGTATTTCAAGTTAGCATCTTTTTTTTACTTATATATGAAAAATATTATATGCCTATGGGAAAATCTAATAAAATATTAATTGTTGTACTTTTTGATTTATGACTCAAGTGTGTGTTTTTTTTGGCGAATTTAGGTCGGGGACCAATTTTTATTAATAAAACATTAAACAAATGGGCTCAAAGAGACTACAATCTGATATAAGAACACCCAACCCGGCCCAAAAAAAGAGGAAACCCCTATAACTAAGAAAGTGTAAGTTTCCTAATCTAGGTTTTTCATTTCCTCTATTTTCATCATAAATGTTTCCTTGTTGTCCTTTGTTGAGCTTCATTATCGATTTGCTGTAGATTATTACCATCATACCTAATCGTGTTTGTTCATCTACCAGAGGTATCATTCGTCTCTCTTTGCTTTTCTCCTTCAACTCGTGTGTAGACCCATCCAAGTAATGTTCCCGTTCCTAATTTCTCCATTTCTGCTGTTGCTTCATCTGCAGTGTCAAAAGAAGAGTTAGAATGCATATGCTTGGATTCTCTGCCAATATTCTGCTCGATCAAAGTCTGGTTCTAAGTTCTCCCTTTTGTTGTTGTTGAGTCACTTCTTGATGTCTGAAATAGCATAGGCTAGTTATGATTAAAATTATAGTATTCATCTTCAATTTTGTAAATATGCTTGTGAATACTGTTGTCTACTATCCCTAGCCTTGATTTCTTTTGCTGGTCCCTTCTTGCTCCTGATTCTAATGTTTGCAATATGTTGCTTGTCTAAATTAACAATTCTTCTAGCTAAGTTTGGCAACTCCTCAAATCCCTAGAACTATTGCTTGTTATCTGACTGGAATGCAATGTTGGCAATATTATCTGCTAGTTGGTTTTCTTCTTTGTATAGTGTTATTTGTATGTCGTATACCTCACTCATCATTTTTCATATATCTTCAATTATGTGAATGATTTACATGGTGCTCTCCGCTCTTTTTTGATAATTTTGTATGCACTTAGTGAGTCAATTTCAACCATGATATTAGAATACATATGTGATATTCTGAATGAAACTGCCTCCCTAATAGTTGAAACTTCTGCAATTATGTCAGTAGTGACTCCTAGTGGCGCAGCCTCAGCATATATTGTCACCTGTGCAATTCCTATAGCAGAAACCATAAGAGCTATCACCTGGATTACCTCTACATGCTCCATCAGTGTTGCATTTAACCATTCCTAAGTTAGGTTCCTCCCATTTAACCAAGATGTAGAACAGATAAGATATGTAACTTTGAAGTAGATCAAAGCATCCTACCCAGCAGTCTGGCAGCTTGTCAAATTTTGGGTATGAGATCCTTAATAGATTCTTCAGCCTCTCTAAGCATCTCTGTTGGATCACTCTGACTAATATGATTCAAATGTGAAGTTCAATGTTATTTGAATTTTTTGTCCTTTATTAAAAGTATTTTCTTTAGTTAAAATTGTCTTTTCACTCTTTTTAAAAGTTATAATTTAATTATATTTAAAGTAATATTTTAAAGTAAAAACTCCTAAAAAATATAATAAGATTAAAATTAAAGAATCCTAAAATATATGATAATAATTAATCATAAAATATATGATAAAGATTATTAAGAAAATTAATAATTATGAATAATTGCATAAGAATATGATTTTTCGTATTTTTTCAAAAAATATTATTACCAACCTATATATGTCGTTCTGAAAAAGAGAAGAGTACACCCACAAAATATAAAAGCAAGAAGAAACATTCAGAACAATGATGTTTTTGAATATCTGAAAAAGGGAGTTGGGACTTTGGATAACTTTTTGTGCTTCTACTTTTAATTTTAGTATATTTGTCTTGATATTTATAGTATAAGAGTAACATGTATTCATGATAGATATTTATTAATTGAGAGATTTCATTGTGATTTTTGTATGATTTCGATGTTTACAATAATAAATTTTGGTAGATTTTTTATAGATAATTCTTAATTGAAAAGTTTTTCAAGAAAACAGGTGAAATATAAATATTTCTTATCAATTGAAATTTTTATAGTATATCAAAGAGATAAATTTGCTTGTGATTTGAGAGTTTAGCTATTGGTTTTAGTATTATTATATCATATATTTCTTTTTGACAATTTTGTCAAGATTTAAATTATTTTTTTTAGATAATTAAGTTTTCGATGACTCGTCATATTTTTAGAAACTACTCGTCCTCGGACTGTGTTTTGGATGTTTATCTTAAAAATTTTAACATAAATTTTATATTTCATTGTAAATTGTAAATTGTAAATGGTGTGTGTGTGTATATATATATATATATAGATAGATAGATAGATATAGAGAGAGAGAGAGAGAGTACAAATTTCATCTTTTCGTATATGAAGAGAAATATAAATATCTTCATATATCAAATGTTCGTTAATAATCACTGCATACATGTAGATATATTATTGTATTTCTCCATGCCATAAATTAAAATCAAAATCATACATAAAAAGTAGGAGTATAACTCATAAATTGAGGTTAGAAATTCTTGTAACTCCATACATATATTGAAATGCATCAAGATCAACACAAATGTCATTAGAAGTCACATAACTTTTATTCGACTCAAACAAATGAATGTTAAATAATTGAAAAAAAAAATGGAGGTGGGTGGAGGGGGGGGGGGAAGTATATGAGAAGTAACTGAAATAAAAATAATGAAAAAGAAGACCCATGAATTTATGAGTAGTTTAACCAAATGAAATATTACGAAAAACTTATTTATAAGGAGATGTTAATGATAGTAGAAAAGACACCTTTTTTATTATAAGATGTTAAAAGTGATTTAAAAAATCTAATTTAATATGAAATATTTAATTTTGTAAAGAAGAAAATAAAAAAAATAAATAATTTATGAGTTAAAGACATAATCGAAAGAGAGAAGGCATATCATATGAAGAACTTTTGTTAAAATAAACTAAAGTACTAATTATTCTTTAATAAATAAATCATCACATCACATTCATTACTTGAAAAGTAGTAGATATGCTCCACAAAATGAGATTTTTTTTATGTTTATCAATTTATTTGACAAAGAACTAAACGTCTAATAAGAAGTCAAATGGTCAAATAAGCAATCAATTATCATTATGGATAATTAGTATACCTTTATTTAATCAATCAAGATTTAATATTTAATTTATGTGCATGAATTAACCAAACATTACGTGAATTTTGTTTAGATGGAAAAAATATTCACAAATTTTTGCAGGTAATTAGGTTATATATTCCATTACATTGGTAATGGAAGAGACTTGGTAATAATTAGCACAAAAGTAATATAAATTATTGCTGTAACTAAAGAATAATGTTTGCAATAATAATCATTAATAACTAAAGGGATTTAAAATAGCATAACTAAGAAATTAAAATGCAATTTAAAATTACTATTAGAAAATACAGTTTAGAATTACTATTTAATTATGACATCACTGTAATAACTCAACTTTGGAAGAATATTTTGGTATTTCAACTTTAACTTTTTTGTTCCCACTTTTAGTTATGTATGATATGATATATGATATATGATATGATATGATATGACTTTGTTAAAGTTTTTCATAATTAGCTAAAGTTTAATGCAGTAGTCTGTTTTCTTGTACATTCACTTTCGATTTCAATGTTAGAATTTTAATTATTTTCATTTCCTTGTAAATTGAATTGTTGGCGACACTTTTGACACTCTTATAACATTGAATTAAATGTGTAATAGGTATTTGAGAAATACAAATAAAATAATTCAAAATCAAAAGTATTTATTAGGAATAGTTTATTATGTGTTCGCATATGCAATTGAAATATATCGTAATTCAAGTGTCTAATAACAATTTATTGACAAATTTAAGAAGTTGTAAATGTATCCCACGTAACATATTATTTTAGTGCAATAACTATCTATAATTACAAATTCTACATAACAGATTCACATGCGTTCAAAAAATAGTAAATTCAATCACCATATCAACATAATAATGTTCATTTTGATTATTTGAACAAACATTGTATTTATTATAAAGTTAATAATTTTTTTAAAAGGTTATTCTTCTTACCATTTTATATTAATTGACAAAATCCACATGTGCAAAGCACGTATTCTAAACTAGTTTACTTAAAAGGTGACAACACTTAGTGATCGAAAACGATGTATCTTTAATTCATTTTATATTTTATACCACGTTTTTATAGTTACATTAATGATATACTTCTAAAACTATAAATTTTAATATTCTTTAATTTCATATTCATCAAATAACATCGCTATTACCGCCCACCAGTCCACAACAGGTGCATTAATCTTTTATTTTTTGTTTAGGTGTGTTACTTTTTCAGTATAAAGAAAAAAAGAAATTTTATGTAGATTGTGGTGTAGTGGTAGAATAGATCATTATATAACAGTCACGACCAAGCCTAGGGCCTAGACGTAACACGGCGAATGGAGAACTCCAAATAAGCCTATTAACTTGTCATTACACATCATTGATCGCGGAAGCATATAAAACATTAAAGAGCAAGAATAGCAGCAAAGGGGCTAAGGGAAAAGTTTACACAACATTAAGTCAAGAGACAAGAGTCAAACTCATATCATAGATACATAACATGTCCAACAATCACCTCTACTACATAGATAAGAGCGCAGACCAAGACAAAGCAACTGTGCTCACCCTCATAGTCAAATAGAACATAAAGAAGAGTGTCTCAATACATAACAAGAGAGTATAGACTAAGGTCCCCAAAGTGGAGGACTCACCAACTAGCTTGAGTAGCACCGAATTAGCCATGTGGAGAAGGATGATCAACTTGGACTCTGGTTCTTACATGGTGATATCATATAGGCAAGAGTATGCGTTAATACGTTTGAATGTACTAAGTATGTAGGATGCAATACAACAAAAGATAGACATCATAATCAAAATGCATAACAATATGCAATAAACATCATATAACAATGTGGCATGTATGATCAATGCTAAAACATGTTTAAATAACTCATGGTCATATAGGATATCATATATGTAGAATAGACCAAGCTAGATTTCCAAAGTACAAAACCTTTGGTAGGTTAGTGATGATGTCGCCCTATCACTTAGGTGGTGAAATAGTAACCCTTCACTCGGTTGGTGATAATGTCGCCCCATCACCTAGGTGGAGAAGTACAAACCCTTTCCTCGGTTGATGAGTACAAACCTCCCATCTCAGATAGTGATAATGCTGCCCCATCACCTAAGTGGAGAAGTACGAACCTTTCCCTCGGTTGATGAGTACAAACCCCCATCTCGGTTATCCAGGTTCTTATATCTCCCAGATTGGGCATGGTCTAATGCAACACTTTATATAGATTATATCATGTACATAGCTCATTTCATCATCATATGGTCAATCATATCATATCTCATGCCTTGGACCTTCAACTCCCCAAGAAATCACATCCAGACATTTTATCAAACACTTAGAGGGTGTGTAATGCTATTATAAAATCATGAAATATAGATATGAAATCATGCAATAAAATCCATTGTAAAACCATCAATCAACACCTTGCAACACCCTCAAGCAATATACATCAAAACCTCTTCTCAAATCTTACAATAGATCAAAAATTTATAGCTCAAAACATAACAAAACAATCACAAATTTCACATAGTTTTAGCATAGTATGCAGTGAATATTATAATAATCGAGACCCATTTGTAAATTAATTTTAAATTATACAATTTTAGTAAAAAGAGGCATGAATATCATGGGTGAAAGGAACCCATGAATAAAATCCATATACTTTAGACTTTTAAGTTCCTTGAAATTGAGTTGAGAAAAAGTGAAAGCTTGGAAGTGGGTCTTGGAATCCAAACTTGTTCTTGAGTATCCTTAAAATTAGTATTGGGGTCTTGATAGAGGCTTTTGAGAGAATTGAGAGTATATTTGTGATGATATCCTTTGGAATATTGTATAGGTCTTTTAGAAAGGTTAAGATAGCATTGGAAGTCTAAAAAGGACATTGGAGTAATTAAAAATTACAAAGATGTCTATAGTGGATGGATGAAAAAATTGGCAAAGTGTCATCTCATTAGAGACTTGACTAGCCATGTAGCACTCCACGGGTCATGTGGAGTGCCTGTGTGAAGTGCCTTAGAGAAAAAAAATAGAAGTCAGGAAACTTGGAAAAAATTAATGTCTCGTCACTTTGATGGACCACCTCATGGACCGTGTGATGCTTCACAGTCCGTTTGATGGTCCATTGCACCACACTTGGTTGCAAAAATGAGGCTAGGCTACCCACACCCAGGCCACACGAGCCGTCCCCCTCCAAACGGCCAGTCAAGGGTGCCCGTGGCACCACCCTTTGCCACAGTTTTTTCCCAGGTCCAACAAGCCTCATTGACACACCTTGTGCCCCCTCCACACGGTCAGTAGCCCACACAGTCGGCGCCACTTGCCATCTCACCTTCCTTAGGCCAAAAATGGCCCTTTCCAACCCCAAATGACCCAGACGGCCCGTCCAAGGGCACAGTGGCCATCACGCTACCCGTGTGGTTTCACTATACGAGAGGATATCATGAAAATGATCATAACTCCTTCATTCAAACTCAAAATAAGGTGAAACCAAGTGCATTGCTAAGCTAACTCAAAGAGCTTTCATTTGACATGTCGTGGTCCATCCAGCTTCAAATATGCTAAAAGTGATTCTAATTTAAAGTTGACCCTTGCATGAACCATCACCCAAAACTCAACTTTTAGTGAAGTCTTGAGCTCGTTTAGGTACTAAGAGTCTCCCATAAACCTAATACACGTCTAACCTAATCAAATGAAGCTTGAAATATGGATATATAAGAGAAAAAAGTTATGGGGTGTCACTATAACATCACTATTACCACCAGTCCACAGCAGGTTCGTTAATCTTTTATTTTTTATTTAGGTGCGTTACCTTTGCAGTACAAGGAAAAAAAGAAATTTATGTGGATTGTGGTGTTGTGACAGGACTGTTAATCGAATAACATCACTATTACCACCCACCGGTCCACGATAAGTTCATTAATCTTTTATTTTTTGTTTAGGTGCGTTACCTTGCAGTATAAAGAAAAACAAATCTACGTGGATTGTGGCGCAATGATGGGACTATTGCACCCTTAATTAGAGATTTCAGGTTTGAGCCTTAGATATGAAGAATATTCTGTTGGGAGCACAACTCCCAAAATAAACTCTGCAGTGTGTGATTTGGATTCAGTTAGGAGCACCAACTCCAAAATAATTCATAATTATATAAATAAATATAATTTATTTTAGATCATAATTTTTTTCTTAAATATTATATGAAGTCAAAATATACTTATATAAAGTACGAACCAAAAAGCAAAAACACATATAAGTCCATTCAAATACTTTAGTATTTTTTTCTTTAAAAGAAAACTAAGAGTCTGTTTGAAAATCACCTGTTGACATCCCGAAGGCGCAACGTCGCGGCAACTCGATGAAAATTAATAAAATAAAAGGAGTTTGAATAACAAGA